>JAABOM020125236.1:0-21934 GCA_011800125.2 Solanum clarkiae | reverse complement strand
TAATTCGCGACCTCCACTTCTTTCTATCTAAGGTCATGTCCTCAGTGAGATCGAGTTCCGCCATGTCATGTCTGATCTCCTCCCCCCAGTACTTCTTCGGTCTACCTCTACCTTTCTGTGTAGCTCCCAAAACCAACCTCTCGCACCTCCTAACAGGAGCATCGATACTCCTTCTCTGTACATGTACAAACAATCGCAGTCTCGCTTCCCTCATCTTTTCGGCCACCGGGGCCACCTCTCGTTTCTCCCGAATGATCTCATTCCTAACTTTGTCACTCCTGGTGTGATCACACATCCATCTCAGTATCCTCATCTCTGTGATATGCATCTTTTGAACATGTTCATTTTTAATTGGCCAACACTCCACCCTATATAGCAACGATGGTCTAACCACCACTCTGTAGAACTTACCTTTGAGTTTAGGTGGTATCTTTTTGTCATACAATACTCTAGAGGCAAGCCTCCATTTAGTCCATGTTGCCCTAATATGATGTATGACATCATCATCGATATCGCCACTACTCTGGATGATGGACCCCAGATACTTAAAGTTTTCCCTCTTGGGGATAGGTTGAGTGGCAAGCCTCATATCAAAGTTTTCTTCATCCCTCTTAACACTGAATTTGCACTCCAAGTATTCAGTTCTGGTCTTGCTCAATTTGAATCCTTTAGACTCCAAGGCGTGTCTCCAATCCTCCAAACTTTCATTAACTTTAGTCTGAGTCTCATCAATCAGTACTATGTCATCTGCAAATAGCATAGACCATAGTACCTCCTCCTGGATAGATCGCGTCAGCTCATCCATCATCAAGGCAAACAAGAAAGGGCTTAATGCAGATCCTTGATGGAGTCCCATCTCAACAGGAAAATACTCTGAGTCTCCTCCCACCGTTCTTACTAGAGTTTTGGCTCTATTGTACATGTCCTTAATCGCCCTGATATATGCCACTGGGACACCTTTCACCTCTAAAGAACTCCATAAGACATCCCTTGGGACTTTGTCATATGCCTTGTCGAGATCAATGAACATCATATGAAGGTCCTTCTTTCTTTCCCTATATTTCTCCACTAACCTTTGCACAAGATGGATTGCTTGGATAGTCGACTGCTCCGGTATGAATCCAAACTGATTCTCCGAGATAGATACTACTTTTTGCATCCTCATCTCCACAACTCTCTCCCAGAATTTCATAGTGTGGCTTAACAACTTGATACTCCTGTAATTGTTACAATTTTGAATATCTCCCTTATTCTTGTACAATGGAACCATTGTACTCCTCTTCCATTCATCAGGCATCTTGCAGTCTTTATAATAGCATTGAACAGTCTAGTCAACCACTCTATGATATCCTTGATCATGTTCTTCCAAAAGTCTACCGAAATCTCATCGAGCTCGATCGCCCTCCCCCTCTTCATCCTACTAATAACCCATCCTACCTCCTCAACTCTGAATCGCCTGCAATACCCAAAATCAAGAAGGTTTTCGGAGTGTGCCAACTTCCCCAGCTCGATATCTCTATCTCCTTTTTTCATTTAAGAGTTTATGAAAGTAAGCTTGCCACCTTAATTTAATGGAAGTGTCATCCACCAACACCTTGCCCTCCTCATCCTTGATGCACTTCACTTGGTCCAACTCGCGAGCTTTCCTTTCTCTTACTTTAGTGAGCGCCTATACAATCTTAAGGTTCTCAAACGCTGCTGACTTAGCATTCATCACCGCCATCTTAGCTTCTTACTTGTCCTTCTTATGAATTTCCTTAAGCCTTGCTTTTCATCTTCATTCCTACACTCTAACCACTCTGTGTAAGCGACCTTCTTATCTTTTCTTTGCCCTGAACTTCCGTATTCCACCACCAATCACCCTGACGTCCACCAAAGGTCCCTCTCGAAACTCCTAGTACCTCGGTAACTACCTTTCTTATGTAGCCAGTAGTCATGTCCCACATACTGTTCACATTACTTTCACTACTCCATGCCTCTATGTTTCTTAACTTTTCTTCCATCTCGCAAGAAAGGGTAGGAGTAAGGCCTCCCCATCTAATCCTAGGTTGGGCATACATAACCTTCTTCTTCTTTTCTCTCTTCATCTCCACACCCATCACTAAAAGCCTATGTTGAGTGGAAACACTTTCACTCAGAATAACCTTACAATTCTTACATAGACTTCTATCGCTCTTACGGAGAAATAGGTAATCTATCTGAGTCTTAGCTATTGTACTACAGAAGGTAATCAAGTGATTTTCCCTCTTTGGGAAACACGAGTTAGAAATCACTAACTCAAAGGCTTTGGCAAAATCCAAAAGAGTCGTCCTACTGCCATTCCTCTCCCCAAAACCAAAGCCTCCATGAACATCTTCAAACCCGCTAAAAGTTGCCCCGATATGCCCATTCAAGTCACTCCCAATGAAGATTTTTTCTGTCTCTGGTATGCCTCGCACAACCTCATCCAAAAGATCCTTTTGACTTCCCCATCTTGGCCTCTTGGGGCGCATAAGCACTAACTACGTTCACTACATGTTTACCCACCACGAGTTTGATAAGCATCATCCTATCATTATCCCTCCTAACCTCAATCACATAATCCCTAAGATTGTCATCTACTAAGATACCTACACCATTTCTATCCCTAGAACCACCTGAGTACCACAGATTAAACCCATCCACGTCCCGTGCTTTGGTACCTACCCATCTGATCTCCTGGACACACGCTATATTAATATATCTCCTTTTAAAACATTTTACTAATTCTATGGACTTTCCTGTTAGTGACCCTATATTCCACGATGCTATCCTTAACTTGCATAAACCCTTGCCCTTCTTACCCCCTTACCCCTAACCCCTGACCCTAACTGATGACATGACCCTAGTCCATCATGAGATCTTGACGCAACTAAACTAAGAACTATTACTCTCTAAGCTACAAAGACCCAAAAAAAATATAACCTAGTAAATCTACAAGTACAACAACAAGAAAAACTACCAATCAACACATATACAACAATATACAACAATATACAAAATAATATACGACAACCTACAAAAACAATACAATATACAACAACAATAGTAACAAGATCTGTATACAATAATATAGCACGAATATAATATATTGCCAGGCAGCAAAGACACAACAAGCAACTAGAAATACAAACAACAATAGAGGACTACACAAGTTCTGATCTGAACAAGAACTACACAAAACAAGACATTTGAACAGGAAAGAAGGAGAAAAGGGGAGAAATGATAGAACCTGGTCGCTGGATTTTCTGGAAAATGGTGAAAATTGTAGTTCTCTTATAAGTCATCTATCATAATTTGCATAATCTAAATTAATATAAATGCAACATCTTCCTCACATCACTATTCGTTAGCTGAATTGAATTAATTCTTCATAAAATTTATGGATAAACCCTTAACATGTTTGTGCCGATTTATTTCATATTATATGATAATGTTTAAACTCAAAAGGTGAAAATTCATAGCGAGATATCGTATTCCTTCACCTCTCTCAAATTCCTTTCTTTAACGGCAATCTTAAATTCCTTAAACTATTCAATATATCTTATTTTTATTCCTTTAACTAACTTGTCCACCAATCATACCCTTTAACCAATAATTCATGATATATCTAAGTAAAGTCTATCATCACACTCCCTTTCATAAGTTAAGTAGTATTTATCTTATCCATTATACCTCCTTACCTAAATAAGTTCATAACTCTATAAATCTCATGTAATTCTTTTTTCAAAATCATGAGCCTAGTTAGGTCTACCACTTTATGCCATCTCCTTTTCTATTCAACACTTATACCTGATCTTTACTAACACAAAGCATGTCAACTTCAACTCTTTTCTCATTCAAGTGTACTCCATCTCATACTAACTACAACTCTTCCTCTACCTTTTATCATGAGAGTTGGATGATACTTATTACTTTTTAGCTAAAAACTGAGGGACTTGACTCATTACCCAATTTCTTATATTATCACCATATGACTCTTAGCTAGTTATTTCAATCATTTACTATTCTCACTTTTTATGGTTTCTATATTTTTCTAACTCAAGGATCATTCTATCACTTATGGTTTACAAAAGCCTCAATCACTTTCTCTCTAATCATACTCAATGCACACCTCTTTCCTAGAGGACAGAGCAATCGTCAAAGTAATAAATCTAACCAAGGTTAGGGTCGAATCCCACAGAGAATATGAAGACTTTGTAAATTGTTTCACTAATAAGCAATTCAAGTATCAAATAACTTAGTTCCCAAAAAAAGGGGGTTTAAAATGATTGATGTGAAATTAAACTAAACTAATTAAAATGGAAGACAATCAATAATGGAGAGTAACTTTGGTAATTGTGTTCCCCATGATTCACTAACTCAACATCCCCGGATATCACAATTTTCAACTAGAATATAGTATCAGGACGATAATTTAAGTTCTCCCAATCCTTTGGTCAAAGGTGGAGGGCGAATTTCACTATGGGACTTGGCCTATTTCCATAATGTGCTATCCTAAGCATTCCCTATAGTCCCAGTCAACCCCCCCTGGTCTAGTTCAGTTGATTAGATGAGAACACATCATCGAATCCTGTTAATCAATATCTTTTCCTATTTATTACCACGTGGATCGAAAAGGTAACACTAGGCAAGTTCTAATGTTGGCCATCACTAGAAAACATGCAAAATGAAGAGAATTGATTAACACACTCAAATACCCACTCTAAGAATTGCAAATAATCCAGATTTAATTGATTAGATCTTTATGGTTTCCACAACCCCAAGTTGTGGGTTTAATTACTCAAGCTATGGGTAGAGGAAGAAACTATGAATTGAGAAAAAATAATTAATCACTTAGCCTAATAGATTGAAGAACAAGTAAACTCAATTTGTATTGAGAATTACAAGGTTGAAAGATAAAGTAAATCTACAAGTGTATTTCATCCTTCACTGGAAATCTTCATGAGACCCGCTCTATGACTCGTAAAGGGGTCTACGACTCGTAAAGGGTCTCGTAAACCTTCAAAAATCAGAAAGTCTGCAACTTTCTGTAAGATCATGCCAATCTTGCTTTCCTGCAAGAACAAACACAAAAACACATAAAACCCATAAAAGTCGCATTGAAAACACACAAAATTTCAAGTTTTAGGCATCAAATGTATTGTATTTTGACAGTACATTATCATCCTCAACTTAAAATTGTTGCTTGTCCTCAATCGACGACTCAATCTACCTAGATAATATAGCAACAAACAGACATCAACCAAATAGCATACATCACACTCAATTCAAATTCAGGTACCTACACCAACTTTTCAAAAAAAGATTAGATAGCTATTAGCAAACCAAAGTACGTTGATGCATTTGACAACACAACTATTATAAGTAAAACAATATCAACAATTCACAACCACTAAATAAGTTAAATGCTGATAATGTAATGCAAGTGCTCTCACAGAAAGAAGTCCTAAATAACACACTCAATGATGATTTCAATTTTAGCCATGAGATTGAGGAAAAACACTCACTGTCACAAAAAATGTTCAGGATACCATAGGCTTGCCTGTATACTCACGACTCAGACTTTCAACTAACTGGACTAGGGTCACTTTAGAACTTTCTCGGCTTGTAACATAGGCTCAGGGGGCTTTGGTATGGTATTTTGGAAAAATAGTGACTAAAGGTCATCCTTGAAATACGTTTTTTAACACTTTCACCTCATCAGTTCTAATATTTTCACATTATCCTCCCTTTTTGCAATTCAAGCTTTTTCAGATATTTTCTTCTCATTCTTCAACTTTTCCCTCGTTTTTACACATCATTTCGCTTTTTAGCTCATATATGGCATCTTTTTCTTTTTCTTTCACCCAGTACATAATTTTCTTATTTTTCTTCTCCTTTCTAACTCACCACCTTATTTTTATGATTTTATCCCTACACTAGCCACCCTCAACTTGTCTTTTGCCCTATGGTGAAGTACACAATATCTAATTCCCGAACCAGGGCCACTTTTGGTAGCCATCCTTAACATAGGCTTTTTACCGCAATCAAGTTCATAATGCTCAAGGATAGACTAGGGTCAATTTCAAGGTTTATCACTAGACAAGGTTAGGCTAGTTAGGTTTTAAGAAAGAATTGGTTCATGAGGCTCAAATATTTGGAACAAGGGATAAAATTTCATTTGGTTTGTCATTTTAGGCTAAAGTAGACTAATTTAAAGAACAAAGGCCTAAGATTCCTTCCTAATCCATTTAATCTACAGTCTGACTTAGAGTAACAGGGCAAGTTCCGATTATCACAAAATACATCTGGCAAAATAAGCTCACACATACATGACATTGCATATGTAGTCAACAACAATCTCACAGATCATGCTTCATATCTCAAATTACCCTCACTTATCAGAACAAATATTGCCAAACATTAAAAAATGCATAGTTGCTATTTAACTACTAATAAAAAATTTTGGTTTGTACCAATTTAAAAAAAAAAACATAAAAACATGCTATATGCCATAGGATTTAGTAATATATGCTACAAATATTATCTAAACATCCTAACGTGCCGATTCAACAGAAATTAAATATCCGCAAGGAAAATGAAGATAGTCAAGAAAATCTCAGGATCAAAATTTGGGGTAGTTATGGACTATAAGCTACTTAGAATTCACTGAAGTCACAATAACCCACACCCCATCGAAAAAGTTGCGCATTATCCTCAATGCACCAATCATGTAAAAATATAAACACTAAGGGTAAAAAAATATACATTGGTGCCTAAGCGCTAGCCTCGGGCTGAGTTTGGTCCTTCTCTCATGTAGGGTAGCCTCCTCAGTTCTCGAACTCTGTCCAGAGGGGTCATCACCCCTCATTTGCTTCACTTCTCGTGTTTGCCTCATCTCTTCTTCTTGCTTCGATGTCCTCAAGGCAAACCCAAGATCATCCTCCTCATCTTCTTCATCAACCTCAGAGAGTTTCTGATGCACATGTCTCTCCTCTTTGTCATCACCCTCTATAAGGGGTCTCTTCCCGAGGAAAGGTGTGTGGGATCCTCCAAGGTAAATAGATTAAACAGCTGCTCCAGAGATGTAGTCTCTGGTAATGTCACGGGCACCGCAAGTGAAGCTCTCATGTTAACCCTAAGCTTTGTAATCTCCTCACGTACGACTGACAAATCTGAAGGTCGGGTCTCGGCTAACCTCTTCTGCACCTAGTTCTCAAAGGTGATATGGGCATCCACCATGAAAACACGCTCCTTAACAAAGATAGGGTGAATGCGCGACATCACTCCTCTAAGTCCGTAACAGTCTGCCGGATCCAAGGTTTGAGCTGCTGAATAAGATGAGATAGCTGGGCCTCAGTACATGATAAGTACTACGTCATGGCCTGAATAGAGACAACTGATACATAAACTATGCTCGGTGTAGAAGTTTGTGATAGCCTATGTTGTAGGTGCACCTATAGTGGGACCCTCTCAGTATCAACTGCCTCAAGCTACTAAGGTGTATTATTAGTAATAGCAGTAACAGTAGTAGTGGGGGTAGCCGCCGAACCCTCTTGTGGTGGCTATGGAACAAATACCTCGAGCATATGAGGAGGCTGTACCCGCTGAAGTGCCACTGGGTTCTCATCAGCCTTTATTAAGCTGGCCTACAAAGTGTGCTGTGCCGTGACTAATTGGTCCAGCTGATGAAGTATCTCCGCCCGAGACTCTAAAAAAAGTCTATAGATCAACATCGATAATGAGATAGAGGTGCACCTCTTGAGTGGCGACTCATGGATCTGCTCGGCTATGAGTTGCGCCCAATCAATATTGTAGCTAGCTAAGATGCTGGCAACCAATACCGCTCGCTCTAGTGTAAGAGTGTTTTCCACTAGAGTAGGCAGGATGTGAGATCTAACAACCGCCCACTGAAATTTGGTTGGGAAAGAAAGGGAAGCCTTGACAATAGGCTCCATAAGGGTAGTAACCCAAGTAGGCTCTGGACCCTGCCCACCCACAAAAATATGGCATGGAAAGAAAGGGAAGCCTTGACAATAGGCTCTGTATGGGTAGTAACCTAAGCAAGTTCTGGAACTTGCTCTACAATGTGCCCAGATACCCATCTCAAAAGTGAATTCCAATATACCAAATCCCTCATGACCAAAGGAATTCTGTCCTGCCCAAACCTGCGGCTAAACTCTACTGTAGAACTCCGGGCGTGGTACTTGGGACCAAAACGTACATGGTGGATTATTTCATCTGAGAAATCGACTCGACGCCCTCTCACTCGTACCTTTGTCAATCTCGGGTGTGTGAGAGGTCTATTCCCCTTGGGAAGATCACGAAGAACCATGGCTACGTGCACTGCATAGAACTTCCATACCAGTATAGGAGCATAATGCCCAAGCTTATCCGTCAACCACGTGAGTCCATATTTTGTCATTGTGTCCTTCAGACCTGGGACGTGGCTCAATCCCTCATCAATAACTCTGGGCTCCTCATATATTGAGCGGGTGGGTTTTCCCTTCTCCTTGGGTTGCATGCCCTCCAAAAAGATATCCTCCATTTGCCCGACGCCTCATTGGTGAGCAATAGCATCTGGTACTAATGAAGATGATGGTGCTACTGAGGATTCAACATCTCCTCTGTCTTGGGATCCCTTTTCTGAATTCTGCTTTTCTCTAGAAGGAGTTATCTGAGGCATACTACTCCCAGTCCTCTCTTGCCTTCCTCGTCAGACTAGGTAGGACTATCATTCTATCCCTGAGGTTGCCCAGCTCTTGTTTGTGGTTAAGGTGCTACTGGGTCAGGTTGGGTGTAGTACATCTCCATTGACCCACTAAGTTAGGTCTACTCGTCACCCAAACACTCATCATCTGTGGATTCATCTCTGAGTTATCATTTGAAAGACTCAATTTGAGCGCGGTTCACTTTTGGGGCCATAATACCTAAAGAATAAACATAAACACACTATCATTAGCCCTAACAATCAAGAAATGAAAGAAAAATAATTTGGATCAGTTGCAGAAGAGTATTATGAAAGCTCGTTATGAGTCATAGTTAGAACTACGAATCATAAAGTGGTTTCATAAACCAAAAGTCCACAACAATATTGAACACTGGAATTTTAAACCAGACATAGTTACAACTTGTAACTTGGTTTACGAGTCGTAAACTGGTTTTTATATCTTTCTAAATCAAGGATTATTCTATACTTATGGTTTACAAAAGCCCTCAATCACTTTCTCTCTGATCACGCTCAAGATGCACCTCTTTCCAGAGGACAAAACAATAGTCAAAGTAATAAATCTAACCAAGGTTAGGGTCTAATCCCACAAGAAATATGGAGACTTTACAATTTCTTTCACTAATAAGCAATTGAAGTATCAAACAACTTAATTCCCAAAAAGAGGGGTTTAAAATGATTGATACGAAATTAAAATAAACTAACTAAAATGGGAGACAATCAATAATGGAGAGCAACTTAGGTAATTGTGTTCCCCATGATTCAGTAACTCAACACCCCGGATATCCCAATTCTCAACTAGAATATAGCATGCAACATGGTAATTTAAGTTCTCCCAACCCTTTAGTCAAAGGTGGAGGGCGAATATCACTATGGGACTTGGTACATTTTCATAGTATGCTATCCTAACCATTATCTATAGTCCCAGTCAACCTCCCTTTTGGTCTAGTTCGGTTGATTAGATGAGAACACATCATCGAATCCTATTAATCAATCTCTTGTCCTATTCATTACCACTTGGATCGAGAAGGTAACACTAGGCAAGTTCTAATGTTAGCCACCACTAGCAAACATGCAAAATGAAGAGAATTGATTAGTACACGCAAATACCCATTCTAAGAATTGCAAATAATACGGGTTTAATTGATTAGATCTTCATGGTTCCCACAATCCCAAGTTGTGGGTATAACTACTCATGCTATGAGTAGAGAAAGAAACTATTAATTGAGAAAACATAATTAATCACTTACCCAAATAGACTGAAGAACAACTAAACCTAATTTGTATTGAGAATCACAATGTTGAAAGATAAAGTGAATCTACAAGTGTATTCTCCTCTCTAATATTGAGTCTCAAAGTAAAAACCCTAAAAACATGCTATCTAATTTATTCTCTGATGTTCTCTACAATGTTCTCTCGTGTTCTCCTACATAATGACCTAAAATTAACTATTTATATTATTTACAGACAAGTCCCTAAAAATATTAGAAAAATGGAACGACCCTCTACGACACGTTTACGACTCGTCACTGGGTTTATGAGTCGTAATCAGGATTTCATGTCCAGCTTCTTGAAACTTGTACTTCACTACTATCAATCCTCTTTATGAGTCATAGGCTGTTCTACGACCTGTAGTGAACTCTCTTCAACTTCAAATGCAGCATCTGGTCTTTCTCTGGAAATTTTCACGAAGCCTCCATTTACGACTCGTAGAGTGATCTATGACTCGTAAAGGAGTTTCGTATGACTGAACTTCAAACTTTCATCCTTTACTAAAAATCTTCACGAGACCCACTCTACGACTAGTAAAAGTCTCTACGACTCGTAGAGGGTCTCACATACCTTCAAAAATCAAGAAAAGTCTACAACTTTCCCTAAGGTCATGCCAATCTTGCTTTCCTACAAAAACAAACACCAAAACACATAAAAAGTACAAAAGTCGCATTGTGAACACACAAAATCCCATGTTTCAGGCATCAAATGTGGTGTATTTTGATAGCTCATCACTCTCGAGGGGATCAAATACCACTAAGTATTCATAACTTAACTACCCTATCAAGGATAACATCTGGCAAATGATTTGGTGAACAGAGTCTGGAAGTACATCATATTTGGCTCTAGGTCATATGCATGATTCATATGAATAAGGGTGCATTGTTTCAAATTGATAAACTTAAGCACACTAGTTGACTCCTCTCAAGTCTGATGTAGTCTCTTTACTTTCTGAATGCTTCATTTAAAGGTAACCCATTACAATCGACAAGAAAAAACATAAGCATCCTCTGATTTAATATCCCTAAAGATCGTGAACTTCAATTTTAAGAACTTAGCAAAGAGATTATGTTGGCCACTAGTCATTGAGGCTTATATTCAAATTAGAAAATGTCCATCTCCAAGGATACATCCATATGAGGAGCTATAATAGTTTATGTTGCTCTAGTTCTAATCATTGCGAAAGAGAGTGAAGAGGATCATATACAAATCGGTATCACCTAATTACCAATTAGATTCAAGTAATAGCATGAACCAAATAAGGAAGGGATTTTTCTTAAGGTATTGTAGCCTCCCGAAGAAAAGTAAAGGCGTTCCCGTACCATTTCGTAAGACTCTACTAGACTTGTCCTTGTGTGATGAGATTATTGAACCTTAAGCTCTGATAGCAAGTTTGTCACAATCCAAAATGGGTCGTGAGTGGCACCCACACCTAACCTCCTAAGTGGGCGAACCAATGATACAAATCTCAACTTATATTAGCAGTTTAACTTATGAAATACAATAATAATATGAAAACTCAAATTTATAAATTAAAGATAACAAAATCACTAAGTCTATTACACAATATTTTCGTAAAACCTGAAAGTCATTATATCAAAGACACTAATCTCAATAACACCAAGTCTAAGAGTATCAACACCAAAATAGAGAGATAAGTAATTTATGTCCGAAAGCTAAGGACATTATTCCATGACCGAGAGAGTATAATACGAACTAGCAGAATAGCTCACCCTGAAATTTGATGTAGTGGCAGCTGGCTAAAGCCGAGGATGCATCGAAGTCGATGGAACACTCGCTGCACTCCACAAAGAAATAATAAGAAAAATACAAGTAGGAGTCAGTACATGCAACATGTACAGAGTAGGTATCATCGGCCGACTATAAATAGAAATTAATATGCATATGTATTATCAGAAAATCAACTATAACACTTAATAGGTGGCAAGCAACAAGCCATAAGTACAAGTGACAACATCATAACACAAATAAGTATGTAATCAAATAATAATATCAAGAACAAACATGAGGACTCATGCCTCCACACCATACTTCTTTTGGGAGATGGACCATTTCAGATTGAGTATATTAAATCATTTCAATATATTTTCCTTTAATAGTATCAGGTTGGAATGTGACACATGATCCAATATATATCATGTCAAAAAATGACACACAATCCCATAAAATCATGTCAGAACATGACACTCGATCCAATAATACCATGTCAGGATGTGACACCCGATCTATAACACCATGTCAGAACATGAAACCCCATCCAGATATACCATGTCAGAATGTGACACCCGATCTAATTATATCATGTGAGAACGTGACACCCAAATTCAATTATATTTAATTTATCATTCTTTATTTTTACTTTCCACTTCATTAATAATATTTCATCAAACCTTCATTATTGAAGGCATCACGTTTGTAGAGTAAGTTCAAGATCATAAATTTCATAGTCTTGGGATTGTAGACCAATCACAACTACATTTCAATAATACAAACCACAACATAAATGCATAGAAAAATTCAAGATAATACTAAATAAATATTAATCGCTATTTAGAGTCATTATAACACATACAATAAACCTAACCTACCTCCACTGAAGAATCAAAGCCAAGCTAGCAAATCCACCAATTCTTTTCCTTTCTTAAATACCTCAGAACGTTTTCAATCTATCAAATATATAATATTCATAAGAACATGAGTTTGTAGAACTCATATTACTATATGTCTATCCTAGACCCCAAAACTCTCTCAATTGTATAATTAATTTTCTAAATCTCAAAACTTGGGTTAAGTCTTAATTCCTCCAAATAACCCATCTCCCAAAAGAAGTGTGGTATAGATGCCACTCAGAAAAATTTTGGGTAATGACAAATTTTCAATATGTGCTTATGAGAATAATGTTTGATGGTTTGAAATATGATAAATTGTAGAAAAACATATGCATCAGACAAATATATATTATGACCAATTTTCTCCTCAATTATTTTATGGCTAGGGACCTTATAATTTTTATCTAATAATTATGATATATGGTATATGATTGATAAATATACCATGATGCATAAAAATGAATTCTCCAAGGTAGATTGAAATATATGTTAGTTTGTCTAGCATAAGGGGGAGTTGATAAGAAACTAAAAATTGAAATACTCTTATTAAATGTTTCTAAAGGATAGAGTTTATGACATCCATGAAACATGCAATAGATCCCAAATAAGACAATTCTTCAAAAGGCTAGGTGTCATGCTCTGGGAAGATACCCTAGACGTGGCCGACACCCAGAGACTATTGTTAGTCGCCAAGTGAACCACTTGTACTCATTACATCCATCCAATCAAATAAACTCAAGATAATCAGCGGAAGACTAAATGAAGCAATGCATCTCATCTAGCTTCAAAATAGTATCAATAAATAAAAGGGCTAGTAGAAAGAACTAGCTCAAAAATTCTTGACATCAACATTCGACTCTAGTCTATGAAGCCTCTATCACTATCAAGTGGTGCCAATGATAGACCAATGGCTAACTCAAATCAAATTAAAGCTAAGTAAGTCTAACTCTATAAGCAAGATGAAATAAAGATAATGAATCATCCGAAGGAAGGGAGGCTCACCACTTAGCTGACTGCTCAGATCCATAATGATTCACCTGTTGACAATCTCTAATCCATCTATTTGTATCATAAAATGATGCAGTGTTGAGTGACGTCAATAAATGGAATATATGGTATGTAAAAAAGCTGAATGAAACAGAAACAGATGGAATAATATGGAATAATATCAACTTAGAACAATCAACCATTAACATCTGAAGTGACCCATCAACCAATCAAACCTTATCTCATCTTAATCTCGACTCAGAGTACTCAATAGGAGACTTTCTAGGAGTTTCTCTTATCCAAAAACAGTCACTTATGAGCCAGTGATTGCATAACAATCTGTCATTATGGCCACAGTCATTCTGTACTTTCTAGGTAGAGAACGAATTGAAACCATAATGGACAAGTCCAAAATGGAGACAATAATCAACAATTCCTCTATTATTTCAGGGACTTCTAATCAGAGGGAACATTAACATAATGTAATGTGATGGTCCTAATCCTCACCATTGCTTGGCTACATAGTTTGACGAGTGCGAGTTGGATTAATGCTTACTCTTTTGGTGCTCGATACTCCTCCCAAGACTCAATGCTCATAAGAAAATCCATCCCAATCAAACTATCTCAATCAACCTCGCTTAGGCACTCATCATTTAATCAGTCTCATAGAGACTCCCATAATCTCATCAATCAACAACTCAATCAATAGCTCAAGGCTTAGAATAATCATTTGGAAACAATCAAATATACAAATCATTAGTGTTCATTTGTGGAGACTCATAGCACCATCAAGTTCTATCAACTCATCATCATTCTCTCACCACAATCATAATCAACATTCTCAAATCAATGCTCTAGACTCTATCCCTTAGTTCGTTCATGCATGCTTTCAAAAATAATCATGTAGGGTTATACAATATCTCATGAAAAGTATTCAATTCAAGAAAATAAGTTTATGGTGATCATCAACACATTAAAATATATTAAATAATATTACATTTCAAAAAAATCTTCAAGAAATCATTCAACAATCATGTATGTAGACTCATTAGACCTTTAACTCTTCTATGACCATCTATGGGTACCTGAAAGAAAAATCTCATACTTTTCGTTTAGCCTTACATACCTGGATTGAAGCTTTTGGACAATCAACCTCAAGAAACTCTATTTCAACTCTTCAATTTCTCTCTCCTCTTCTCTCCTCTTTAACCCTAGTCTTTCTTAAGGACTTAGAAAGGGCTTAAAATGGGTTAAAGACTCTTTTTATACTTAAAATGACCTATTTTGATCATATATTAAGTCCAGGAGGGGTTTGGAAAGGTCTAGAATACCCCTCATGAAATTTGAAAAAAGTTCATCTCAAGACATAGGGTTCGCAATGCGGAC
Source organism: Solanum clarkiae (assembly GCA_011800125.2). NCBI lineage: Eukaryota > Viridiplantae > Streptophyta > Magnoliopsida > Solanales > Solanaceae > Solanum > Solanum clarkiae. Next base: position 6,931 of record JAABOM020125236.1, on the reverse strand, counting down.
TGTGTATTTTTTGAGTTTTTCATCAAAACTTCTTTGAATAAGGTTATTAATTTTGTATAAAATTTTTAGAACAAAATTAACAGGTGGTCCGCGACGGGTGCGCGTTGCATACCTATTGCTCACTCTCACTGGTTCGCATTTTCGAATCAAAAAAATATCTTTTGAACTGGATGAACTAAAAATAAACTGAGACCAGTTTTCCACTCGATCTTTCATGCTGATCGTAAATCTAGCCTAGGATTTGCCATCAGAGAAATAGACAACTTCATCCAAGCTCTTGGGGAGATGACTACCCATATGGAAATGAGAAAAGGGGATTAGGATATGTGAATAAAATTGATCTTCCCTGTAATCCCCATAGTAAATACAGTTCTATTGCTGAAAATTTGTTATGCTTAAATTGTGGTAGAACTGGACAGTTAAAAACCAACTATAAAGTCCTTAAAAGAACTCTGAGAAAACAACATTTGGAGTACTCTTGAAGTAAGAAAGTGTATGTAGGACTAGGTCTCAAACTAAAAGGGAGTAATAGAAAACTACCTACTTGGACCAGGAAAAATCTGATTGTGCCTTTGTCTCCTTACTGTGAACTCAGACTGAAATGGGTTCCCAAAACTAACAAGTAAGCCTTGTGCTGGAACAATCAGAAGAAAACCATCAATGCTGGTTCATGGATAGCAGATGCTCCAAGCATATGACTGGATGGACTAAAACGTTCCTCTCCTTGAAAGAAATTCAAGGTGGCAGTGTGTCTTTTGGTGATGGCAAGAAAGGATACATTATGGGAATTGGCAAAATTGGAAAGTCTTTTGAGAAGGCTATTGAAGATGTGTACTATGGGAATGGTTTGAAGTACAGTCTTCTAAGTGTATCTTAAATTTATGACAAGGGGAATAAGGTGAAGTTCATGTCTTATAAGTGCATTGTAACAAACTTTTTGACTAAAGAAGTGATCCTCATAGCCAAGAGGTGTAGAAATACGTGTATGGCTGATCTCAATACTACCAAGGAAGACAATCTTACTTGTCTCAAGTTTAGGATGATATAGGTGATATATGGCATAGAACATTGGGTCATACCAGTTCATCTCTACTAAACAAACTAGTTTCTAAGGACCTAGTTCGAGGAATACCAAAAATCAATTTCAGCAATATCAAAGCGTGTGTAGCATGTGCAAAAAGGAAGCAATCAAGAAGCTCATTCAAATCAAAAAATAAAGTCAGCACCTCTAGGCCTATTGAACTTATTCATATTGATCTCTGAGGTCCATTCAAGGTGTAAAGTTGAGGTGGCAAGAAGTGTATTTTGGTATTTGTTGATGACTATTCTAGATACACCTGGGTGAAGTTTTTGAGGTCCAAAGATGAAGCCACTGAATTACTGATAGTTCTCATTAAAAAGGTTCAAAATCTGTTTGGATGCAAGGCAGCAGGAATCATGTCAGATTATGGAACAAAATTTGAAAATTCCAAACTTGATGGTTTTTATGCCGATGAATGAATCCACCATAATTTTTCAACTCCTAGGACTCCTCAACAAAATGGAGTTGTGGAGAGAAAAAATAGAACCCTGGTGGAAATTGGAAGAATGGTGTTGATTGAGTCTGGTCTCACTGAAACTTTGCTGATGTTGTTAACATTTCTTATCATGTGACAAATATATGTCTAATCAAGTCTCATAAAAACAAAACCCTTTATGAACTCTTTTTTGGAAGGAAACTTAGTATCAGTCATCAGCGAGGCTTTGGATGTAAATGCTTTGGGCTTATTAATGGCAAGTAAGATGTTGGAAAATTTATCCCAAAAAGTGTTGAAGGTGTTTTTGTTAGGTACTCCACTAATAGCAAAGCCTATGGAGTATTCAACAACAAGACCCTCTGGGTTGAAGAAATTGTTTATGTTATCTTTGGGGAATCTGAAAATCTTGAGAACCTAGGTGATAAGGATGATTCTGATATGGAAGAATTGCTTCAACATCAAAGAGACATCCTAACCAACGATACCGAACAAGGAAATTCGGTTAGACAATTCCATTAGGAATCCAGGCTGAATGATTCTGGTTTGGATAGGGTGTCGGGGTTAGATGCGGATATAGATAGAAATGGACTACATTGGACTACACAACATTTGGGCAAGTACGCCCCTTTCTTGGTCCATGAATTTTATGCTGCCTACCTTTCCACACTTCTTCGAGGCCTACCAAAGAACAAAAGGTTATTTAGCAGTCTCGATTATGAGTGGTTTTGGTCAGGGGTCGAAAAGTTGACATCTTGGAGGAGACGATCTGACGCATTCAGTTCGGCCCCAACTATAGAGTGCCTCAGTCCAACACAGAGTATGATGGTTGAATCTCCAAAATGAAGAAAGCAGTGAACAAGAAAGACGTTGGGGCCAAAATCGAGCTGCTGTAATGGATTGCCAGTCATATATGTGAGGAGGGTTCTGAGCCAAAGTGGGTCACAAACCACGCTGATCCCATAGTGAAAGCCTATCTCTCTATCCCAGCCAAGTTTTAGTAGTCAATTATCTATTGGAGCATTCGACCCAATTTCACGGATAATGTGATCATTCTAGAGCGAGTCGTGTTATTATCCAGCATCCTAGCTGGTTATAAGATAGATTGTGCCTAGATTATCTCTAACCAGATTCATGAGTCCGTTATTCAAATGAGCATCTCACCGCTATTCCTTGTTTTGATCCACCAGTTATGCAGTGCAACAGGTGTTCATGCCGACCCATACCGAGACCAGGACATAGAGGCCACATGCACCATGGATACTAGCCTGATCAAAGCTGATGAGAACCCGGTGGCCCTAACGTGAGCAGCTTCTCCAGCCATCCCAGATCTATTCCCTATTGATCCTCCTACTCCAACCACCACCAGTACTACTCTGTCTACCGCAGAACCTTCCCCAGCTATTGAGATTGAGTTAGCGTCATCCTCCAGTGCCCCCGCACCATTATCATCTTCTATGCAGGTTGATTCTCTTATCTCTACTATTGCTTTTCAGGAACTGGTACGTAGGGTATCTACAACAGAGTTCTGGATACAACCTCTAGCGACCCAAGTTAGACCATGGGTCTATTAAACCATACACAATTCAGAGGAGAGGGCAAAGGCATTCGCCCATGGTTTGATAGATCAGAGGATTAGAGCGGTGGATGCCTATGTTGATGCATTCGAGGCGAGAGTCCAGAGGAGGCTTGAGGGTTCTCGGCCTGCTGGCACGAGCGCAGTGACAGAGGAATTGGCCAAGTTTAAGGATGACTTACTGTAGCTGTTAGTAGCCCCTGTTGCAGTCCCAAAGATGGCACCGGTGGGTGATGAGGCTTTTAACTAATTATTTAACCCACCCGCATGCCCATGAGAAGAGGCCCCTAGAGACTAATGACCCAGAGTTGAGCCAGAAGAGGCCTAGACCTGATGACCCAGTAGTACGGGGGAGGATTTGATACCAGATGAGGTGGTACTGGAGTCTTTAGCTCTGGCAGCTGTACAAAGGGAGCCGGAACAGTGGATAGCACAGGGAGAGGGCAGTTCACATGTCTCTACAGCCCAAACTTCAGAACAGGAAACCGTAGCTCTGGACCCCTAGGATCAGATAGGTGCTAGTGCTTGAGAACCATTAGGTTTGATTTTTTTGACCCCATCTTTACTTTCTATTCATAGATACTTTGTTCTTTTTGTTAGACAATATTTTTGTTATGTTATTTTTCATTATGTTTAAATGTTTTTTGTTGAATGTTGTTCTTACTTTTGTTTTAGATTTTAAGTTTTGAAATGTTTTTTTGATGTGTGTGTGTGTGTATATATATATACATATAACACCCCACATCTTAGAATACTAGTACTATGCTAATGAAAATGATATGACTTTTCAAATTAGCGCCAATTTTTAAAAGTGCTTGAATCTCAAATTAGAGGGCGACATGTATGTCTAACACTGAAGAGGGTCAAGTGTAAATATATTTTAAGTCAAATTGAGGAGATCACAACCCTAAACAAAGTGAGAGAATTGAGGTGCTTGTAGGATTTAGGAAACTAGCAGGTGATTCACCTACTGCTTAGCTTAAAATTGCTAGCTAAACGGAGATGAGGCCCGACATCGAATTTGTCCAAGTCCAATTATGAATAAAGTCTGTGTTAAGGGTGTAACTTTAGGCCTTGATTTAGCATCATAAATGGACTTTATTTTCAGTCCAAGAAGAATATCAAAATGGCCCAATTACATCACAACCCACTTGACGTTTTGGGCCCAAACTAAGAAATTAGGAAAATGGGCAGCCAAGGCCCATCAACTTTGAGCCCAAATTAGGACCAAGTGAAAGGGTCAAGCTGCTGCATCACCACCTTGATAATATGAGGGTTAAACCACACAATAAAGTTAGCCAAAATCTCCTTTAAAAAGTCTTACAAATAGTACCTTTAAGTCATTCTTAACTTCAAAAAAAATTAGCTTTCACAAACTTTCTCTCTACACTTTCTTAACCTAGCAAAGCAGCTACAAGGAGACTTTTAGGGTTCTTGGAGAAGCCCTACACCTTGAAGGTAGTTTTAAGTAAGTTTACTTATATGTTCAGTATGGTTTTCTTATGAAAAACAAGAGACTAATTTGGTTATGTTTATGCTGAAATTGTTGGACAACATGTGTTTCAAAAGTTGTTGTACATTTTTCTTGTTTATTTGAAAGCTTTTCTACTTTTGGTTGGATTGATTATGAAGGGAGACTACTGTTCTTAATGAGTATTGGTTCTATAATGATGTATAAAGGCTTCTGCACCATTTGTACAGTCCGCGAAAGTGAGTTCTTCTGTGATATCGTAATGGCGCTCATAATAGGAACTTGTGGGTTGATTGGTTGAGGACTATAGTCTCACGTCCTCCACCTATTTTGAGGATTTTTTTGAACTATTGTAGGACTGGCTTTATGTGTAGACATGGTGGGGACTGTTTGGTTAAAGTTGGAATAGGTTTGGAACTGTCTACGTCAAAATATAGTGAAGGGATGTAACTTTATGCCGCCTATATGTATGTTACATAGAATTGTTATATGTTGTGCTTTGTGAATTGTTGTAATACTATTATGGCACTAAAATAGGTTCCACATGATGTGTATATAAGAATGTGTGTTGGAAAATACGAGTAGGGGCGGAAAGGTTGAAAGAATACGCTCGGGTGTATAATTATCCGCTTGCAGCCCGCATGTTTTTTTTTTATGAGATTGGGCTGCCAAGATGTATCTATTGGATGCTTATGCTTGTTTTATCACCTATTATGTTGTATATAAATATTTGGAGGAAGGGAAGGTTATCTCGATGTAGTATCAAGGTTGTACAACAAGGTATGTAAGGCTACTTAATTTCGTATTATTTGTCATGAAACATAGATCCCTCCTTGGCACATAAAGACACTTACCGACTCTAACACAACTATTAACCATGTCTCAACTCTCTCGCATATTCATATACTCCCATACATAGTCATCTTCAAATCTGCATACAAACTTGGATACCAAGATACACGAGTTCATTCTACTAAAAAAAGTTCATGTATTGTTCTACCTCCTATGCTTTACATTATTTGCGTAACCTACTCCTTACATTATGGTGTTGTCTTTTGTGATTATTTACATGTCATATGTTGCACCTATAGTCCTACAGCTCCAATATTACGACAACCAAATGAATCATCACAAAGGTAATTGAAAGATAAAGTAAAGTATATTACTTGTTGATGGGTGATAATCTGCGAGGTGGAAGAATCACCTAGCCAGGGTCGATCCTATCATGGGGGGTAGCCCAAGAGGTGAAAAGAAAAGCCTAGCTAGGGCCGATCTCGATATAGATTTACCACTGGTCAGCTGGTCATTTGTATTACATGTTGTGCACAGATTATACAGTAAAGGTAAAATAATAAAAATAACATAAAGTACATGATCCCACAGTATAACTAAAGGTGGTCTCTTATCCTACAACAGTGCATACTTTCATTTGAGTTGTTACTTCATATACAATATTTTCTGCCTTACATATTTAGTAGATTATCTCATACTGGCGTCTCTTACGGGGGACCTACATTTCATGCTGCAGGTATAGGTGCTAGTAGATCTCCCCACTAGGAGTACAAGATATCCAACTGTTGTTACCAAACTCCACGTTGCTTTGGAGCTTTGTGTGTCTAGAGCTTATATTTTTGTATTGTATAGTTAGCCAAGGCAGGGCCTATCCCGACCATTATCAGATACTCTTCCTTATCTAAAGGCTTTATAGACTATATAAATTAAAGTGTGGTCATATCTCGTACTTTAGACACCATGACCCCAACGGCCTAGCCATATGCATTTCCTTTTGGCTTATTATTACTGTTTACTTTCTTAAAGGCATGTTGAATGTAGAAACCTCTCATAATATATATAGAAAGTGCATAGATACAGGTTGGTTCTCCAGGGCCTGATCGACAACGGGTGCTAGTCCACCTTAATGGGACTTTAGGCATGACAAAAGTGGTATCAGAGCGTGTCATCCTTGGGAGTCTACAAAGCCGTGTCTATGTAGATTCTTGTTTGTTGATGTGTTGTGCACCATATTTATAAGTAGGAGGCTACGTGGCATTTAGGAGTTGTCACTTTCTTTTCATTCTTTAGATCATGCCATAGAGCTAAATGTAATAGGTGCATTGTGTCTAACCCCTAAATTGTTTTGTACAACAAGTATACCAGAAACCTGGAAAAACAAAGGTAAAGGGAAGGGAGTAGAAGTGGTGGTTGGTATAACAGTAAGGTGAGACAATGAAATGAGGTTCAACAGGAATCTCTGTCACAGACATCTCCAACTCCTCCAGCTCCTGATAAACCCGGAAGTAGTGAAATTCCCCTAGAACCACCTATTGATGCTACCATGCAGGATCTGAGAAATGCAGTCCAACTATTGAC
>JAABOM020125226.1:0-62000 GCA_011800125.2 Solanum clarkiae | reverse complement strand
GTGCACGCACGCACGCGCCCGCCCTTGTCATCTAACATTGAATGCAGGTTTAATAAGTTCATATGTATTGCATACCCACATGCTTATTACATTCAAACATACTAACACATACTTTAACCTACATAATCTAACCATGTAAGGACTAGAGACTACATTCATCCACCGTTTGATGGCTTGTCAAATTTGAGAAAGTTGTATGTTGAGTTCTATCTGCCAAGGACAAGCCAACATCCCTCTATTTATGTTGATTTCATTTATGTTATTTACTTTGAGGGTGAACCTTAAATGTGTCTTGGTCGCCATCCTATCTTATGACTAGAGGAATTTTTGGAAATCTTATAGACTCTTGTATAGTTTTATGCTATGTGTTCTTGTTCGAAGGTTATGGTTATGGGTATCTATTGGATATGGTTATTTTGATCCTGTTATGATATGATTTGTATATATGATATGATTTTGTGTTGAAATGTGAAAGATTCTAAGTCCTGTTTTGCCCCCACAGAGTGAGTCATACTTACCCACCCCTTAGTCTTTATATGCTATGTGTTATGCGAATCCATGAAAATCCCTATCAACATGATATCCCCATCACGTGAGTCATACATTCCCATCTCCTGGATCTATATGTTAACTTTATTGTACACTTCCAAACCTATGATGTGAATATTGATACTATGAGGCTTGTTTGGGGACTCTCGAGTTCCTATTCACCGTGTCACTCCTATAGCCTAGGTTCGGGTCATGATAGTTAACGGTAGCTATCATACTTTCTGAGTTTTTACATTTCTTGGCTACGAGAGGGCTTGAAAAGGGGCTAGTTGGACTACGAACCTATGACAGGTATGTATTCTAAGCTTGACTCTTGCTTGTATGCATTTGCTGAAATATACTATCCATTGAGGCTAATTTGTGATTACATGCTGCCATGTGCATTGACTGTAGTATATATATCTGCTTGGTACATACATGCATGATGCGACTGCGGTGGTCTATATCTGATATGAGTACTTGTGGTAGAATTTCTTGTTTAAACATGATTTTGTGCTTCTCTGTGACATATATATGATCCTGTATATTGCTGTTATCATTTATGTACTTCTGTTGTTGGTTAGTGACTAGAGAGATACACCATGTTTTGGGAACGATCATAATTGACCTCCTAGGGGAGTTGTGTGATCTGTGATACGAAATATGTTACTTCTGAACTACTGGTAGATTAGAGATGGGAGTGTGACCCTGATAGTGAAGTGTAGCTATCATACTCTCTGAGTTTTTACATTGCTTGGCTACAAGTGGGCTTGAAAAGGGGCTAGTTGGGCTACGAACCTATGACAGGTATGTACTCTTAGCTTGACTCTTGCTTGTATGCATTTACTGAAATATACTATGCATTGAGGCTAACTTGTGATTACATGCTTCCATGTGCATTGACTGTAGTATCTATATCTGCTTGGCATATACATGCATGATGCGACTGCGGTGATCTATATCTGTTATGAGTACTTGTGGTAGAATTTCTCGTTTAAACATGATTTTGTGCTTCTCTGTGACTTATATATGATCTTGTATATTGTTGTTATAATTTATGTACTTCTTCTGTTGGTTAGTGACTAGAGAGATACACCATGTTTTGGGAACGATCATAGTTGACCTCCTAGGGGAGTCGTGTGATCTGTGATATGAAATATGTTAGTTCTGAGCTACTGATAGATTAGAGATGGGAGTGTGACCCTGATAGTGAAGTGTAGGTTATGTCCTATGGGCTCTCCAGTCTATCTATGAGGAGACACTAGTTGTGTAGGTTAGTTATGGGGACTAGCACCCTATTTAGAGAAGGGCACTTTACAAGGGGCCGACACATGGTTGCCTTAGACAAATCCTTGATAACAGCTTGGCTGCGATATGATTTAAGATAAGTGACATCCTTCTGATTATCTAGCCTCTCGGGCCTTAGCTTACATTATATCGACGCTACCCTATGAGTTTCTTTACACAGAAAAAAGGCATAGTAGGGGGTGAATACGAACTAGTGCTTGGGGTGGACACATATATGTGTGCTAGCTTGTCTTGGACCTGTATGAGTGTGTATAGCCTGGGTCTATTGAAATATGTTGATTGGGAGATTGTGCATTGATTAACTACCGCATTGTGGCTTGATTCTCATATAAATACGACTCTGTGGGGTTGGTTTTCCTGGATACTTATGATGTACCATGATTTTCTATGTTTTCTCTTGACATCGATGATTGGTGAGGTTATGATATATTGTCCTTTGTTAGGCATGGTTTTACAGTGATTTAGTGTATATATATGCACACACAAACTTCGATGTGCTATTGATAGTTGTTATCTCACGGTTCTCTCCAAATAATGCTAGGGTATCTTTTTTATCTGAGAGAGGTGGTAGATATGATTGTGTGGTGCACTGTTGGGAGATATGGTATATTTGGTGTATCTGAATCACGATAGGCTTCAGAGAGATTGCTGATGCTGAGCTGTGAGACCTGGATGAAGCAGCCTGTAGTTCAAGTATCTAGTGACCACGTCCGAGTGTCTCAGACCCTGGGTGATACTCCCTGTGGTCCTAGTCATGTTCAAGTGTCCGAGACCAGAGTGTCGATTCTAAAGGGGTCAGAGTAATTGCTATTACTTTGGGACTATGGCCCCATTACTATACTTTTGGGGCTAGATCCCGTTGGTTTAAGTTTTGGGGCTAGGCCCCGTGACTGATATTCTATGGGGAGAGGCCCTATGATTGATACTCTAATTTGAGACATTATAGATTATGCTTGGGGGACTTTTTCTCCTGCGAGGAATACATCCCATCATTATATTTATGGTCAGACTATGTGGCCATAGTTGATTGCCCAACCAGAGGCCAGGTAAGAAGACCCAAGGTTTAGAGTCCCCAAGTAGTGTTAGGGGCCAGAGTCCCAATATTATGTTAGGGGTTAGAGTCCCCATATGATGTTAGGGGTTAGCGTCTTCGTATGATGTCAGGGGTTATAGTCCCCGAGTGATATTAGGGGTTAGAGTCCCTCTGTGATACCATTTTTGTATGTGTTGAGGACCCGATTACTATTATGTTGTTGGGGGATGAGGGCCCGATTGTTCACCTATTGATCCACTCACTTTCTCACACCTTGATTATGCTTGGGTGTATCCTCTTAACTTATAGGGGCTTAGGGGGTGTTCAGACTTAGACACTAGGGTCGTACACAGACGCACAACTGACCACGAATCTTATGATATGGAGAGTTGTACTCTATAATGGTTCTATAGTTCAGTGACCATCTATCAGATATATTGTGTGCGAGTGTACCTCCCAGGCTTGTGGGGCCCAAGTGTTACAGGTGTAGTTACTAGGGCCATGTACTCGTGTACAATCCTATAACTCCGTTAGGGGCAGTTATGGTATTGGCCTGTGCAATATCCGTCAGTTTGTATCATTTGAGCTCCTTTCGCCCTGATGTCTATCCAAAGTCTTGCCCGCCTGATGTCCAGTCCAAGGGGTTGCCTAAGGTCTATTCTAAGATGGACTGAGGTCTAATCTAGTCTAAGGTACACATTGATTCGCATTTGTGGTTTCAATTTGGGTTCTCTATTCTCTCCTCCCATTAGAGTTGTGTTGGCTGAGTGTATCATGGCTCCTTCCATTAGTTGGTTCAGTTAATTAGTATTCATCATTCTGATTGGTTCAGTTGCGGTTTGAGTGTTTCTAGATATGCTAACACCTTATATTGAGTTTATTTTGCTACACTGCTATAGTTCTCTATATATTTTGATTTGTTCATGTTTATTCTTTCACTCGGTTAGCCAATGATGGCTACTGGGTGCCTTTTCTAGTGCCCACCCCTACTTTCTGCATCTTCCCATTGTACCGGTCCAGGTACAGGCCGTGGTTGCTGAGTTGGGGAGTTTTGGGAGCCCTTGGGAGGCTTTTGGTGAGCACTGATGGTTCTGCCTACCTTGCAGTCTCCATCCTTTTGATGGTCGTCTATTGTTTCCGGACCTTTGGTCTTATATAGTAGTATTTTGATGTAGTTCGTAGGAGCACTCTTGAGTTGTATAATATTATGGTTCTTAATGTATTTATATGTTATGTCTTTATGTCTATTATAGCTCTATACAGTTGGCTTCTAGGTTCTGGGTAGGTTTCGGTATCATGTTATCACTATGTCAGTCTGAACTTGACTAGATGCAAGGACAAGTACCCTTGGGTTGGTAATCAGCTTGCCTGTAGGTTATACCTAGGAGGCGCCATCTTGACTTTGACCAAGTCATGAGAGCAGTTATTATCATTTAGCCACCATTCTGTCGTGTTTAACAATCAATTCTTGGAAAAAACTGTAATAGCAGCAACCGGTGCTCATAAGTCACCATATTCCTGCCACATGACACAGTAGTAAGCCTGACGAGCATAATCAACCACTCAAAATGGCCCCAAAAGATTTTGGTACAACCTCCAGAATGTCTTCCACCAAAACCTCCTTTAACAAAATCCAGCCATCAGCTAATTCAATGAAAACATACTAGAATACATGCAACTCATCTCGAATACACCAGCATACCATCGATATGTAGAAAACAGGATGTATAATAGAACATGCTAGAGGTAGGGCTAACTCAGATGTAACTAGTCCAACCCGTTTCAAAACTCAATTAGACTAGTATATCTAGGTCAAGCTCAGCTCACTTTCCAATCTACATGACTTCTCTTAGGGCTGACACCCTTAGAACTGCTTTGTCCCAAATCTCAAACTATACAAATTGGCGTCCATGGTCGACATAACCCTAGGTGCTGACTCGAAGTTATCATCAATGTGCCTCAAACACCCTGAACCCTAGCTAAGGAGTCTTATAACAAGTATATATTGTATGGGCCCAACTCTATAGGCTCAAACTAACCAACTGGAGTGCCACACCGATAATTGGATAATAGGAACAAGTTAACTCGCTCCAAGAGCAATATCAAAACTGAAGCCATCTGACAATATAACTCGACCCGCGTATCACAATCTTGATTAATCACCATACCAAAAATCCCGCAATAATAATAGTGACCTTCCACTATCTCAACACTTAACTCAGGATAAAAGAAGCCCGAAACTCATACTCAAGCAAGTGATGGATAGAGCAATGTATCTAACACTATATAACCATAACTCAAGTACTAGGAAATCTAGAAAAATGATTGATATTCCCTCAGGAAAGCTTATCTAGGAATCCAGACGACACAGTCTCAGTTGGCTAACAATCATAACAAGTCCCTAGGGCGAAGTGGCCAGCAGCTCAACTGATAATGCAACAATATCAAATACAACAATAGACAGTCCAACTAAGCCTCCAGGATTTATACCACAATCTAGTAACCCAAGAAGTCAGGGAATCACATATCAACAGGATCGTCATAACAAAATCATAACCATAAAGGCATAAGGTGTAGTTAAGGTTATAAGTTATAGTTTGCCTCTCCAATACGATGTACACCAGTATCAGACTACCCCACTCCTATAGTCAAGTAAAAAGGTTATATGTATAAATCACAAGGTTTGGTTTATATTAATCCTCCAACAAGGTATAATCGTAACATATGTGACAATCATCCAAAATACCATTAGGCGTAGCATACTTATCAACATCAGAAAGCCAATAGATCAAACCAACAGTTGGATAACCTAACACAAGTATACCAAAAGTACTAATGCTTAGCATTACGTCAGTCACAACACTCCTTCCTGTATAATCTTTATTAGAAGTATTTGCAGCCCACACAACCTCTAAACCAACAACTGATATACAAGTATACACTCCACAGAGTTCCATCCTAAATACATCTCTACAACACAACAAATAGTCATCACCAACTAATAAACTAACAACAAAGCCTATTTCCAAGGCTCTAAAAACCCCAATGCCCGCAGGCCTCCAATTTGGTCATTAAAACTCAAGGGCATCTAGCCTCTGCTCAATGGGCTCTGGGGCTGCTCCCTATCTAGGACTTATGATGCAACACTTTCCCTGCCCATAGCCTGACCTCTATGCAACATACACACGAAAGAATGAGAAGAGATAAAACTCCAATGCCTGCAGGCCTCCAATTTGGTCATTAAAACTCAAGGGCAACTAGCCTCTGCTCAATGGGCTCTGGGGCTGCTCACTATCTAGGACTTATGATGCAATAATTTCCCTTCCCGTAGCCTGACCTCTATGCAACATACACGCGAAAGAACGAGAAGAGATAAAACTCTTTGAAATCAAAGAAGCACAGATAAGTCACACAACTAGAATTAACAACACAAGAAATTTCCTAAACATCACGTAGCCTCTTGGAAATAAGCCAAGGATGTCTCCGCACTCATCCATAGGACTCTACAATAGGGTAGTTCTATACTATTGAGACTAGTGCAAAATAAGCTCTAGTACCACCTTATCACTACCTAGTCCCGGTCATGATAGTGCCTGTTATCTCCCACCTATAGGTAAGCTAATTACCCAACCCATAAGGTACCTGTCGTAGCTTTATAGTCCAAACAATAACTAATATGACTATATAAATAATCATATTCTACTCAGAACTCGATAGTCCACTGTACAAAGCTACAATAGACATGAGGACATATCACATAAATATATTAATAATCATAATAATATATGAAATCAAAGTGCCTCTACAAATACATGACACTACTATACAAGGCCAATGTCTGGATACAAAAAATGGTCATCAACAGGATTGGGATTGTACAAAAGCCTGATCTGTCGATGCTCACTGAATGTCTCCCATGCACTCTCGAAGTTCCCCAACTCAGCTATCATGTTGCATACCTGGACCTACATTATGGGAAGATGTAGAAGTAGGGGTGAGTGATGTGCTACAAATTACAACACTTTTGATTCTTAAAACATAGAATTTTGTGTGTTCTCAATGCGATGTTAGTGGGTCTTATGTGTTTTTGTTTTTATATTTGCAGGATAATAGATTGGCCATGATTTTAGGGAAAGTTACAAAAGTTGCTGCAGATATACTATTATACGAGACCTTCTACGGATCATAGATTATTCTACTAGTCGTAGGGAGGTTTCGTAAAGATTTCCAGTGAGAGTTTGATTTACAGAAGTTGCTGCAGATTTTCTGCTTATGGGTACACTCTTTCTACTTCTACGAGGTAGTGGTAAGGTCTGCGTACATTCTACCCTTCCCAGATCCCACTTGTGAGATTTCACTAGGTATGTTGTCGTTGTTTGCATTCTACGAACATGCAGACGAGTCGTAGAAGCATTTATGAGTCATAGAAAGGATTCATGTTTTGAGAATCAAAGAAGTGGACTTGCAGGAATATCATTAAAAGAAACCCCTTTTACGAGTCATAAACCACTTAACGATTTATAGAGAGGTGTCGTAGAGTTGATGTACGAAATTCTAGCAGTTGAGTATGAGACCCTGGTTACGAGATATGAACTTAAATATGGGTCGTAAAGAGCTTTCGTGAGGTATGCCGACCAGTTCTCCGAAGTCGTTTAGGATTTGAATTTTAATTAGTATAAATAGATTTTTTAGGTTATTTTTCATAAGTTCTCATTAGTTTTGATAAGTTTTTGCCTAGTACTTAGAGAACTTAATATTTTGAGAGAGAAAATTGTATGAGAGTCTTTGAGAACATTTGTGGTTGAATTTGATTTTTAAGCTTGTGATTTTCATTGAAGTTGGATTGCTTATTCTTAAATTAATTGTGTAAGTGTTTAATTATGTCTTCTCAATTTATAATCTATGCATCTACAGATAATATGAGTAGCTAAATCCACAACTAGGGTTGTGGGAACCATGAAGCACTAACAAAGTAAAATTGGATAATTCATAATTCTTGGAAGGTGTATATGAATATATTAATTAACTCTCTTCCTTTTGTATGCTTTCTAGTGGTGGCCAAAATTAGAACTTGGCTAGTGTTACTGACTGGACCAAGGTACTAACTAATAAATAGGAAAAGATATTAATTAACAGGATTCAATTGATGTGTTCTCATCTAATCAACCAAACAGGGCAAAGGGGAGGTTGTATTGGGACTAATAGGTAATGGTTAATAATGCACACTATAGAGATGCGCCAAGTCACATAGTGAAATTCACCTCTCACCTTTGACCAAAGGGCTTAATGAACTTAAATTACCTTTCTAGATGCTAAGCACTAGACAAGAATTAAATTACTTGGTGATATGGAGTTGGGGAATCATGGGAACGCAACACCCTAGTTTCACTCCATTATTGACTTTTCTTTTGTGATAGTTTAGTTTTATTTTTTTATTGATTATTGCAACCCCCCCTCCCCATTTGGGGAATTAAGTTGGTAAATATTTCTATTATGAATTGGTGAATTTTATTGAGTCTACGTATCCCCTATGAGATCAACCCTAACCTTTGTTAGATTCTATATCTTGACAGCGACTGCTTTATCCTCTAATAATGAGGTGTAACTTGGGCGACATTAAGATTTCAGAGTTGTTGCCAGGGAATATGGACAGACGTAGTGAATTCATTACTAATTTGAGTGTTAATCCTTAGTTCCCTATTTCACTTTTATTTGTTGTTTTTGTGTTCTTTTCAAGGTGCAGGTATAGTGTATGCCCAACACTCGACGTCAAGGAAATCTCTTAACTCCATTTGATCCAGAGATCCACAAAACACTAAGAATAATAGCCCAAGACAACACAACAAGGTGGCTAATGCAGCTTTGAACAGAAATAACAATGAGAATGCTGAGAATAAGAATCCACTTCCTTTGTAGAACATTCCACAACATCAGGATTTCAATGCTAATGCTTACCAATGGAATCAGTACAGGTTGAATTCTATGGTTATGGAGGTGACTAGAGCTATTTTATTGCCACAACTAACAGCATACACAAAGTTCACAGTCTCGAGTGGGTTACTTGAAATGCTGCAGAACCATGAGCTATTTGTGGGTTCACCATCGGATGATCCTCATAGCCACCTACAAAATGTGGAATTTATCTATAGAGTGTGATGGGAACACAAAATCTGTCTAAGGATACTATGGGACTTCGTGTCTTCCCATCGTCTCTCACGCGCAATACTGCATTATGGCTATTTGATCTCCCACAGAGTTCAATCACTAGTTGGAAGATTTGTAGAAGGCCTTGTTGGAGAGGTACTTCCCTAGATCGAAGAAGCATAAGTTAAAGGACCAGATCAACTACTCCGAGCAACTTCCTAGTGATTCAATAAGCACTATTTGGGAGAGGTTCACAAGATGTCTAAGGAGCATCCCTAACCAAAAAAATAGTTGATGACGCCTTGGTGGAGATCTTCAATCATCCCTATGCTGACACTATCATGGGGGGCATATTTCTAGATCAACTATTAGCAGGGATTGTAGAGCGAATGGAAAGAGTGGTCAAGACAAATCATGCATGGGGGCAATGGGATAGAGCTTCCAGAAAGAGTAGATGTGTTGTAAGTGTGGGTTCAAAGGAAGCCCGAATTAATGAAGAGATCATGCAATAGCTTGCTCAGATTTAGACAGGGTTGGAGGCGATGATGAAGCAGAGACAAGAAAGAGTAAATGTAGTGGTTCATCAACCTCCATGTGCACCCATGTACGAGGAATCATACTATGATGAGTAAACATGTTTTGTTGCTAATCACACAGAGGTTTCCGGACCAATGCCCAGTGATCCAATTAGGACTATTGGCGCCAAGTTCAATGGAACCAAGGTTGGAACTTTGGTAGAGATGGAGCTTACAGGGACAACTACAGATGCTACAATGATAGGAACAGGGGTCCAAATGCAGATTGGGGTCGTAGAGAAGGCTTCAGAAATGGTCCTTATGTGCCACCACATAACCGTGACAGATGTACAAGCAATTCCAGAATTGATGAGATGTTTGATCTCCTGTTGAAGAAGGCTAATACATAGGATGAGACTACAGGGTGCATGAAATTGGAGATTTCAAGTATTAATCAGAAAATAGAGTCTTACTCTGTGGCTATAAAACAATTGGAACAACAGTTCGGTCAGGTGTTGACTTAGCTTAATCAATATCAAAGGGGTATACTACCTAGTAATATAGTGCAAAATCCTAAAATGAAGCACAGTGTCGAAATGAACCCAAAAGTGCCCGAACATGTGCCTTGGAAGTGCCAGGAATTGTAATTTCAATATGTCTCAAAATTCTTGCGTGATATCCAAAATCCGAATTCATATTCTTTACCAGGGGTTCAAATTGAGTGGGAAATGGGTCTAACCCCAATTTAAGAGCAACCGTAGCAAAATTTAAAAATCATAAAAATGTGATTTCCAATGATCATCCAAAAGCACCCCTGGCATGATGTGCCAAAGGCGCGCTATAGTGTATATTTGGCTTCCAATTTCTATCTCGGTCCAAAACTTTTGGGTCTTGGGCCTAGGTGTTCCCATGTGTGAAAACACCTATTCTTGGCCATATTTCACCTTTATATCATCCAAAACATTCCCTAATACTAACTCAAACACTTAGACTCATATTTCACTGCAAATTTCAAGTCTGAAAACTCATCCGGATCTTAAGGTTCTAATTTATGCTTCAAGTCTCCATTTCCAATCTTCTTCAAGAATTCTTCAAATTCAATGTATGTGGGTTTCAACCATTGGATCCTTTCATCCGTGGTGCCCAAGCTTCCTTTTTACCTACATTGCATGATTTCAAGTTGATTTACTTATGGTTCTTCCTTATTATGAACTAGACTATGAACTATGTTGGGGTTTTATGGAATTGTGACATTTCTACCATGTTTTAAGTTTTGAATCTATGACCCGTTGTGGGATTTGATGAAAGGTTTTGATGTATATTACTTGAGAGTGTTACCAAGTACTGAGAGATGGTTTTACAATTGATTTTCTTGCATGATTTCATCCCTAAATTACATGGTTTTACACTAGCTCTACACACTCGTCTAGTGTTAGATAAAATGTCTGATTATAGTTTCTTGAGGAACTGAAGGTCCAATGCATTTCTTATTAGTTGAATGACTTTATGATGATGAAAGGAATGTATGTATATGATATTCTCCTAAATAGTGTTTGAATGTGACCGTGCCCTACTCGGGGGTTAAGAGCCCGAGTAACCATAACGAGGGGTTTGTACCTTCGTAATTAATCAAGGGGTTTGTGTCTTGATAACCAGGTTGAGGGGTTAGTACCTTAATAACCAGGGGTAGTAGCTTGCGACTATCCACCAACCAATCAAGGGCTTCATACCTTGGTAACCGAGTTGAGGAGTTAGTACCTCAACCACTATGGGTGGTAGGGTGCGATGATCCACCAACCAACCAAAGAGGTTTATACCTTTGTAAACTATGAGTTCTATAATGATGGACTCTTCTTACACATGTATTATGTTCTATGTAAATATGATTTAATTCAAGCATCTACCATGCATGCCATATTGTTATATGCTCATATATTGCCTAACTATGCATTTGCAATAAGTTGCCTACCTATTGTTGCATTGCATCCTACATACTTAGTACATTCAAACGTACAAGCACATAATCAATGCCTACATGATGTTACCATGTAGGGACCAGAGCCCCACTTGATCATCCATCTCCACGTCGCTGGTATGACTTCTCTCAAGCTAGTTGGTGAGTCCTCCATTTCGGGGACAATGTCTATGTTCTTATGCTATGTATTATGATACTCTCTCTTTATTGAATATTTTTACTATGGGGGTGAGCCCGATTGCTTGTCTTGTCCCCTGCTAAGCTCTATGGTTAGAGGTGTTGCTGGATATGTTAAGTATAATGCGATAAGCTTTGATCATATCTTGACTCTTGATGTTTATGATATGAAATATGTCCTTTAGCCTCAGTCATCCCTATTTACTATCTCTTGTTGTCATTTTATTGGTTCCGTGACCAAGGATGTATAATGATATGTTAAGAGGCTTGCTTGGGCTCCTTTCAAGTTCCCTATGCTTCGTGTCAAGTCTAGGACCTAGGCTTAGGTCGTGAAAAAATTTGGTATTAGAGAACTAGGTTGTTAATGGTCCTCGATATCCAACATACCATGTCGATTAGAGTGTTATTCATGGTTGTGTTGTGCACCACAACTATGAGTAAGAGGTTATGAGACGTTTTAGGAAATATTTCCCTTCTTCTTACTCTATGTCATGCTATAGAAGTTGTCGTAAGGTTTTCCCCCTAATGATTGTTCTTTCCTAAACTAGATCATGCCTAACAAAAGAGTAAGAAGAGCCCACACACCCGAGGAACAATTGGCTTATGGTGAGCTCTGGGATACTCTCATTTTGCATGCACAAATTGTGGCTAATCAAGCCAATCAAGGGGCCCAAGCCCCTCATGCTCCTCCACCGGCATCTTGGGTGAGAGACTTCATGAGGATGAATCCCGAAGAATTCCATGGGTAAAAGGTGGATGAGGACCCTCAAGAATTCATCGATGAGGTAGGTAAGATTTTGGCTATTATGAGTCTTAGATCGGAAGAGGAGGCGGAGTTGGCGGCTTAATAACTCAAGGGGTGGGACAAATATGGTTTAATCAATGAAAGAATGATAATTTAATCAATAATATGGTGCTTTGGTAGGAGTTCAAGGCGGATTTTCTTAACTGATTCTTCTCTCTTAACCTTAGAGAAGCCAATGAGGTTGATAAGGTTTTGGCTATTATGAGTCTTAGATCGGAAGAGAAGGCAGATTTGGCGGCTTAATAACTCAAGGGGTGGCACAAATATAGTTTAATTAATGGAAGAATGATAAGTTAATCAATAATATGGTGCTTTGGGAGGAGTTCAAGGTGGCTTTTCTTAACTGATTCTTCCCTTTTGAGCTTAGGGAAGCCAAATTGGTGGAGTTTATGAATTTCATACAAGGGTCTTTGAGTGTGAGGGAGTATTCCCTCAAGTTCAATCAACTCTGTGAATATGCTCCCTACGTGGTTGTTGATCCAAGGTCTAGAATAAACAAGTTCATGATGGTTGTGTCCAATTTTGTGAATGAGGAATGCCGGTCCGCCATGTTGATTAGTGACATGGATTTTTCCATTTTGATGACCTATTTTGAACAACTAGAGGAGGAAAAGTTGAGGAAGAGGAGGAGTAATAAGGCCAAGAGGGCCCGTTTCGAGGGTAGGTTTGAAATTCAAAAAGGTGGCTGGTTCCATCAAGGCCAAAGGTCTTCTCATGCTTCTATTAGTGGATTTTCCAATGACTTCCCAATGGCCTAAGGTGTTGGTAGTCTGGTTCCTAATTATTTGTTCAAAATGTGGTAGGGGTCATGGGGGCCCATGTTTGAGAGACATAAATGTATGTTATGGATGTGGGGAAGTTTGTTGCGAAAAGATTGATCGCCCTCGTAACCGCAACAAGGGTAAGGAGGTTCGACCATAAGGTGCAAATGCGGTTCCTTTAAGAAGAGGTGGTGAACAAGGTGGTGCCCAAGGCACAATCGGTTTTATGCTTTACATGGGAGGCATAGGGTTGATGAGGTGCCCGATGTCGTCACTTATATATTAAAAGTCTTTGATTTTGATATGTATGCATTGATTGATCTGAGTGCCACTCTTTCTTTTGTTACCCCTTTTGTTGCCAAAAAGTTTCATATTGAATCCAAATTATTGTGTGACTCTTGGGAGGTGTCTATTCCTATTGGTGCATCTATTGTTGCTAGAAAGGTGTATAAAAATTGTCCCATTTGCATTTTTCATAAGATTTTGATTTGTGATTTTGTTGATCTAGATATGGTTGATTTTGATGTCATTCTTTGAATGGATAGGTTGTATGCATGCTATGCCTCTAATTATTGTAGAGCCCATAGGGTCAAATTCCAATTCCCAAATAAACCCATTCTTGAATGAGAGAGTCATGATGTGGTGCCCGATGCATTGAGTAGGGTGTCCATAGTTAGACTAGTACATGTTGATGGTGGTGGTAAAGAGGTGGTTAGGGAGATCTATCGGTTAGCTAGATTGGGAGTTAGAGTGGAAGAGGTTGATAATGGGGGTGTTGTTGTTGATGGTTCTAAATTTTCATTGGCTGAGAAGATGAAAGCTAAGCAAGATCTTTACCCCGCTTTGTTAGAATTGAAGGCATTGGTAAAAGATGGTAAGGTGGAGGTTTTCTCCCAAGGGGGAGATGGTGTCCTTAGACACCAAGGTAGGTTATGTGTGCCTTGTGTTAATGGCTTGAGAGAAATGGTTCTTGATGATGCTCATGATTCTTCTTATTCCTTTTACCTCGGGTCTATTAAGATGTATAGAGATTTGAGAGAGGTGTATTGGTGGGGAGATATGAAGAGGGACATTGGCAAATTTGTTTTCAATTGTCGTAGTATCCAACAAATCGAAGCCGAGCACCAAAGACCGAGTAGCCTAGCACAAGACATAGAGATTCTTACTTGGAGGTGGGAGGAGATTAATATGGATATTATGGTCGAGTTTCCCAAGACTAGAAAGGGTTTTGATTCCATTTGGATTGGGGTTGATAGGATGAGGAAATCGACTCACTTTCAACCGGTTAAGACCACATATTGGCCTGAAGATTATGCTAGGTTGTACATTCATGACTTGGTGAGGTTTCATGGGGTTCCTTTGTCCATCATATCGGATCGTGGTGCTCAATTTACTTCACATTTTTGGAGGTCCTTTCAATGTGGTCTTGGTACCAGAGTTAAACTTAGTATGACCTTTCACAGTCAAACGGATGGTCGAGCTAAAACAACTATCAAAACACTTGAGGATATGGTTAGGGCTTGTTTGTTGGAGCTTAAGGGTAGTTGGGATGATCATCTTCCATTGATTGAGTTTGCCTATAACAATAGCTATCATTCTAGCATCGGTATAGCTCCTTTTGAGGCTCTCTATGGTAGATGTTGTAGGTTACCGATAGGATAGCTTGAGGTTGGAGAGGTAGCCTTTTTAGGACTAGATTAAGTTATGGAGGCTCTTAAGAAGGTTAGGATGATTAGAGAAAGGCTGAAGAGGGTCCAAAGTTGCCAAAAGTCCTATGACGATGTGAGGAGAAGGGATCTTGAATTCAAATTTAGTGATTGGGTATATTTTAAGGTACCACCGGGTACATTTTAAGGTGTCACCTATGAAGGGTGTGGTTCATTTTTGTAAGAAGGGCAAGCTAAGTCTAAGATATATGGGTGCTTATAGGGTAATGATGAGGATTGACAAGGTAGCTTATGAGTTGGAGTTGCATAGTAAAATGAATTTGGTTCATCCGGTCTTTCATGTGTCCATGTTGAGGAAATGTGTGGGAGACCCTAATGCAACTGTGCCTTTTGATGTTGTGGGTGTTGTTGTAGAAAACTTGACCTTTAAAGATGTTCTGGGGCAGATTTTGGATAGGCAAGTGAAGAGGTTGAGGAACAAGGATGTGACTTCTGCTAAGGTCCTTTGGAGGAATCAACATGTCGAAAGTGCTACTTGGGAGGCCGAAACGGACATGCAAAAGTGATATCCTTATCTCTTCCATTCTACTCAAGCCTAAGGTAATAATTCTAAGTCTTCTATGTTATTTCATGTCTCATGTTCCATCCCCTAAGCCATTTGTATGAATTCATGTTTATATTGGCAAAGTTCATGGTG
Source organism: Solanum clarkiae (assembly GCA_011800125.2). Classification (NCBI taxonomy): domain Eukaryota; kingdom Viridiplantae; phylum Streptophyta; class Magnoliopsida; order Solanales; family Solanaceae; genus Solanum; species Solanum clarkiae. The sequence continues at coordinate 46,390 of JAABOM020125226.1, read as the reverse complement.
ATTTTACACTTACGTTGAGATTTTGAAAATGGTATTTTAAGTATATTGTTGCATTCTTGTTGGGGCTGATTTCTTCATGATTACTCTTCTTATATACATTTCTTTGACATTCGGGGATGAATGTTCCCTAGGGGGAGATATTGAAACGATCTCAAAAAGTGCTCGAAAATGTGCCTCGGAAGTGTCCGGAAATATAATTTCCATATATCTCAAAATTCGTGCATGATATTGAAAATCCCACTTCATATTCTTGACCAATTGCTCAAATTGAGTGGACATGGGTCTATCCCCAATTTAACAACAACCGTAACAAAATTTGAAAATCATAAAAATGTGATTTCCAGTGAGCATCTGTGCTCCTGGTGCGACATGCCAAGGGCGCACTATAGTGTATTTTTTGACTGCAAGTTTCTATCTCGGTCCAAGACTTTTAGGTGTTGGGCCTAAGTGTTCCCATACTTGAAAACACCTATACTTGGTCATATTTCACCTTCATATCATAAAAAATATTCCCCAATACTCACTCAAACACTTAGAATCATATTTCAGGACAAATTTGAAGTCGCAAAACTCATCCGGATCTTAAGGTACTTATTCATACTTCAATGTCTCCATTTCCAATCTTCTTTAATTATTCTTCAAAGTGAAGGTATGTGGGTTTCAACCATTGTGTCCTTTCTCCCATGGTGCCCAAACTTCATTTTTTTTACCTAAATTGCATGATGTCAGGTTGATTTACTTATGTATCTTCCTTATTATGAATTAGAATATGAACTATGTTGGGGTTTCATGAAATTGTGACTATTTTACCATGTTTTATGCTCTGAATCTATGACCCATTATGTGATTTGATGTATACTGCTTGATCTTGTTACCAAGTATTGACGGATGGTTTTAAAATGGATTTTCTTGCATGATTTCATCCCTAAATTGCATGGATTTACACTAGCTCTACACACCCGCCAATTGTTTGATAAAATATTCAGTTATGGTTTCTTGCGGAATTGAAGGTCCAATGCATGTCTTATGTGTCGATGAAAGGAATGCATGTATCTGATATTCTTTTATATAGTGTTGGAATGTGAGCATGCCCTACTCGGGAGGTTAAGAGCCAGGGTAACCATGTCGAGGGGTTTGTGCCTTGATAATCGGGTTGAGGGGTTAGTACCTCTATCACCAGGGGTGGTAGGGTGCGACTATCCACCAACCAACCAGGGGGTTCATACCTTCATAACTGGGTCAAGGGGTTAGTACCTCAATCACCATGGGTGGTAGTGTCTGACGATCCACCAACCAACTAAAGGGGTTTGTACCTTGGTAAACTACGTGTACTGTAACGATGGTCTTTCTTACACATGTATTATGTTCTATGTAGGCATGATTTAATTCAAGCATCTACCATGCAAGCCATATTGTTATATACTCATCCATTGCCAAAAGTTTCTTATCTATTATTGCATTATATCCTACATACTTAGTACATTCAAACATACTAACACATACTCTATAACTACATAATTTTACCATGTAGGGACTGGAGCCCCACTTGATCATCCACCTCCATGTGGCTAGTACGGCTTCTCTTAAGCTAGTTGGTGAATCCTCCATTTCGTGGACAATGTCTATGTTCTTATGCTATGTATTATGACTCTCTTTCTTTATTATAAATTTTGACTATGAAGGTTCGCCCAATTGCTTGTCTTCGCTCCCACTAAGTTCTATGGTTGGAGGTGTTGTTGGAAATGTTATGTATAATGTGATAATCTTTGACTCTCTCTTGACTCTTGATGTTTATGATATGAACGATGTCTGTTAGCCCTGATTATCCCTATTTACTATCTCTTGTTGTCATTTTATTGCTTCCGCAACCAAGGATGTGTAATGATGTGCTAAGAGGCTTGCTTGGGATCCCTTCAAGTTCCCCATGTGCTGTGTCACATCTAGGCACTAGGATTGGGTCATGAAAAGTATATAGTGGTCACTACTTATGGTGGCAAGAGCACTATTGATCCTCCCAGGCTAGTTCATGAAGAAGATGTTCGAGAGGAGACGATTGCGGCAAAGGATGCGGATGAAGGAGATGATCATAGCAAGGATGGGGTAAGTGAATCTGCTGATGCACCACAAAGGTTGAATCCCATTCCTAGGCCTCCTCTCCTCTTCCCTTAGAGAATCAAAAAAAGGGAGGAGAAAGGAAAATTCAAGCACTTTCTCTCTATACTAAAGCAACTTTCTATCAACATACCTCTCATCGAGACATTGGAGAAGGTGCCAGGGTATGCAAAGTACATGATGGACTTGGTCACCAAAAAGCCCACTGTGAGTCAGGAACTCTCCCAAGAGCTTCAACATTATAGTGCTATTGCTACGAGGTCCTTGGTTCAGAAGAGAGAAGATCCAGGTGCTTTCACCATACCCTGCACTATTGGAGATGTAGAGTTTGCAGGGCCACTATGTGATCTAGGTGCCACCATAAATTTTATGCAGCTTGTGGTCTACAAGAAGCTTTGATTGGGAGCCCCTACTCCAACTAGTATACGATTATTGATAGCAGATCACATGGTGAAGAAGACTACGGGTATACTATATGATGTGTTGTTAAAAGTTGAGAAGTTCATATTCCCTACGGACTTCGTGATACTATATTGTGAAGTTGACTTTGATGTATCAATCATCTTAGGAAGACCATTCCGTGCACGAGCCCTGCACGAGCCCTAATGGATATGGAAACTGGTCAACTCAGGTTTAGATTTAATGATGAAGAAGTCATCTTAAATATCTCTCAGTCCATCAAGCATCCTGATGAGTTGAATAGTGAAGTCTGGGCAATTAGTGAAGTCTGAGTAACCAATTTGAAAATCATCAATATAAATCATTCTTAGATAACGCACCACAATTATACATATCATCTTTTAACATTAGACTTAGAATCATATAATTTATCTCATAAAATCATCAATTTCATCACAACATCATAATATCATACTTCCATAACTTTGAATCTCATAATAACTTCATGATTGAAAACCCTTAAAATCAACTTATGCAATATCATGTAATAGATGTATAATCTCAACATAATTTATGCTTTATAGGAGAATTAGGAAGAACCCAAAAAACGCCAACATTTAGAACTTGAAGGAATTTATAAAATAGTTTTGCGGCTTCATAGGCGAAAGAACCAACGGATGAAGACCCACATACCTTTTAGACCTTGAAACTTGAATAGCTTTAAGAATCCGTTTTGCAGCTTTGTCTTCAATGGAGAACACTTTCATGAAAACCCAACATAGATTATAGACAAATTCATAATAGGAGACCTATAAGTAAAATCAACTTAGAAACATGATATTTATGTAGAAAAGAAGCTCGGGCATCAAGTACGTAAGAAGGAGCATAAGGATGACAAGTATCATTTCTGTGAAAAACTTGGACACTTTCAGAAAGATTATTTGAAACATAAGGCATGGTTTGAGAACAAAAGTAAGCTTTGGACTTTTACATGTCTTGAATCAAACTTAACTGAAGTTCTCAATTCGAGAAGAAAGAATCAGTTGAGGAAGGTGGCCTTAAATACCTCCCATGGGATGGGCTCATCATTATCCCTCTCATGTTCCCATTGAGTAAACTAAACTTGTGTAACACTCTTGAGTTGATAGGCTACAAGTTCCACCTTATCCTCCCAACTCACCCCCAACAAGAACTTCATTCAAGCTTCAAGTTCTCATTCATGTCAACATCAAGGAAATCCCTAAATTCAAGCTATGTGGGTTTTAACCATTGAGTCCTACGTTAGTCACTTCTCTAAGGTTAATTTGAGGTTCCAATTTTGTTATCAAGTGTGGTGGAGGGTAGGTGATATCCCTATGTGTCCTTTTCAAATAGGAATAATCATTTGAATATTAATGGAGTTGTTTGGTTGGCTGATGCACCGGTAATGTTCATGGGTTTCTTGAATAGGGTCTTAAAACCCTACCGTGATACGTTTGTGGTGGTTTCTAGTGATGAGGTAGTAATTTTTTAGAGCTTGTGAATCATTTTGGGGTAGTGTTGCAAGTGTTGTTAATGGTGGTAAAGGGGTGACCTAGCATGTGTTACTAATGGTGGTAAGGGGGTGACTAGTGATGTCTATCGGTTAGCTAAATAGGGAGTTAGGTTGAAGGAAGTCGAGAATGGTAGTATAGTGTTCTTGATGGTTCTAAATCTTCTTGGATTAAGAGGCCTAGATTAGGCAGGGCCTTGATTTCCTCCTTATTAGAGTTGGAAGTTTTGGGTGACAAGAAGATAGAGCGGAGGTTGTCTCCCGGGGGGGAGATGGTGGTTATGGTACCAAGTGGGTTAGGTGTATTTAAGGTTGACAATTGAGTTGAGAATTGTGAATCCTTATAGAGTGTAAAGGGAGGTCGGTAAGGTTGCATAAGTTTGGGAATTGCCTATGGTAGGGGTATGGTTTATCTGGTTTCTCATGCTTCTAGGATGAAGGGATGTGCTGATGACTCTAGTGCTATAGAACTCTTTCAAGTTGTGGGTGAGGTGGACGATAAGTTGGCTTAGAAGAAGGTCCCACTTGAGATATTGGATGGAGTAGTGGAGGAGTTGATTGATGAGGATGTAGTGTTCGTCAAGGCCATTTTGAACACTCGTCTATTTGTAGGTGTTTCTCAGGGAGTAGGTGCGGGCATGGAGAAATAATATCCGTATCTCTTTTATTCTATTCAAGCTTATGATGATATGTCAAGTCCTTTTCATGATTCCAAGCCTTATGTTTCAAGCTCTATGTCATTCAGATTCATTCATGTTTAAGTTGGCAAGTTTATTATGATTTTACACTTATATTGAGATTTTGAAAATGATATTTTAAATGTAATATTGCATTCTTGTTGGAGCTGATTTGTTTATGATCAATCTTGTATGGTACATTTCTTTTACATTTGGGGACGAATGTTCCTAAGGGGGGATATTGAAAAGACCCCAAAAAGTGCCTGGAAATATTCCTCAGAAGTGCTCGACATCGTAATTTACATATATCTAAAAATCCATTCATTATTTCAAAAAATTGACTTCATATTCTTGTTTGGGAGGGGGGGGGGGGAAATTGAGGGGGAAAAGGGGCTAACCTGAATTTTAGAGCAACTGTATCAAAATTCTAAAATTGCAAAAACGTGATTTAGAAGGTTCAACTTTAAAGGGGCATATCTCTTAGAAAACAAAAAACTAGGTGACCAATGCCTACCAAATTAAAGCTCTTTGAATTTTCTTTCTAGCGCACTTGGTTTCACCTCATTGCGAGTTCGAATGAAGAATTTATGCCCATTTTCATAGAACTCATTCGCGTAGAAATGCAAATTCCAGTAAGTAATCTGTATCGCTTCCATGACGCTGACCAATGGTATTTTTATTTTTTTTATTTCTGTCCAAGGCCTTCAGTTCATTGGCTTAAGGGTTCTCATACTTGTAAATACATATTCTTGGCCTTATTTCACACTCATATCATCCTTAACATTCCCCAATATCCACTAAAACACTTAGACTCATATTTCACCCTAAATTCAAGTCCCAAATACTCAAGACCAATCTTAATGATTTCATCAAGGTTCTCCTTCAAGCTTCAAGTCTCCATCTCCAATCATAACCAAGTACATCTCTAAGCTATGATATGTGGGTTGCTTTCATGGGTTCCTTTCTCCCATGATACCCAAGCCTCTTTTTACTCAAATTGCGTGATTTAAAGTTGATTTACAAATAGGTTTTGCTTATTATGAATTTCACTGCACATTATTAAAGTTATGTATAGTTGTGACTGTTCTGCTATGTTTGAGCTATAAATCTTTGACCTATTATAAGATTTGATTGGGAGTTTTGATGTATATTGCTTGAGGGTGTTTCAAGATGTTGATTGATGGTTTTACAGTGGATTTTCTTGCATGATTTTATCTCTATATTTCATGGTTTTATACTAGCATAACAAACCCTCTAAGTGTATGACAAAATGTTCGAATGTGGTTTCTTGAGGAGTTGAAGGTCCAAAACATGAGATATGATATGAACGACTGTATGATAATGAAATGAGATTATGTATATAATAAGTTGTATATAAAGTATTTCATAGACCATGCCCAATTTGGTGGTGGGGGACTAAGAACCTGGATAACCTAGATGGGGGTTTGCACCCATCAATCTAGGGAAGGGTTTGTACTTCTCCGCCTGGTGATGGGGCAACATCATCACTAACCGAGATGGGGGTTTGTACTCATCAACCTATGGAAGGGTTTGTACTTCTCCACCTTGGTGACGGGGCAGCATTATCACCAACCTATATGAGGGTTTGTACTCATCCACCTTGGTGTTGGGCTAGCATTATCACCAACCTAGATGAGGGTTTGTACTCACCCAACTAAGTGACGGGGCGGTATCATCACTAACCTACCAAAGGGTTTACATTTGGAAATCTAGCTTGGTCTCTTCTACACATATGATATTCTATATGAGCATGAGTTACTTAAGCATGTTTTACTTATGCATTGATCATACATGTCATTTTGTTATAGTATGCCTACTACTTGTGTTATGCATTTTGATCATGATGTTCAATTCTTGTTTGCATTGCATCCTACATACTTAGTACAATCAAACATACTAGTGTATACTCTATACCTACATGATGTTACCATGTAGGAACCGAAGCTCTTATTGATTTTTCTCGTAGCTAGATGGATTTTTCAAGTTAGCCTTTGGTGAGTCCTCCATTCTGGGGACAATGACTATTATTTTATACTATGTATTAAGATTATTTTTACTTTATTGTATACTTATGACAATGTGGGTGAGCTGGTAGATTGTCTTTGCCCCCGCTAAGTTCTGTGTTAGAGGTGTTGTTGGACAAGATATATGTTATGATTGATCTGTGACTCACTTATGATATTCAAGCTATTTAAATATAAATCTTTCCCTTAGTCCCAATTTTCCCTATTTATGTTTCTCATGTTGTTTTTCTAGCTTCCACGACCAAGGATGTATAATGATATACTATAATGCTTGTTTGGGGTTCCTTCATGTTCCCCATTCGCAGATCACGTCTAGACCCTAGGCTTCGGTCCTGACATGTTGTAGATCCTGGTGGCCCTGTTGGAAGGCCTACAACTAGTTGTGTAATTTGGTCATCCATCCTATAAATCTGGGAGGACAAGTATCTTATAGTAAGAGGACCAAACTGATGTGGTCCCGAAGAAACTAAAGGACCGGTAGCTCTTAAAATAGACCCCACTATCTTTGATGCTGGCTTTGTGAACTGCCTGAAAGAGGGTTTTAGAACATCAATATATTCCTTATTTCGTTCTCCTATACCACGTTTCTTCTTCAATGGATAGATAACTTTGGTCGGCTTCTTCTCCTCTTTAGTGGGTAAGATAGACACCCCTACCTCATAGCATAATCTGAAACCAGTGAGGGGTACACTAATCTCTTGGCCCTCCCTTAGGCTATTTCTATAATCTAATCCACTTTTATTTGTCTTGCATTAATTTGAAGACCATCCAAGATAGCTACTATGACAAGTTCATAGTCCAAAGTGACCTCTGTGTCATGTGTGGAGGGAATGACCCAAGTAGATATGATGAAAACCCAACATCTAGTGTCCACCATCAACTCGTGTGATTCAATACCTCTATATAAAGTGAACCACTCTGGGGAACTCCACCATGCAACTTGTCAACCAACAACTATGCATCCAACTCTTGATATCTCTCGTTGTACACTACATAATCAGAACCTTATAGCCCATAGATAGCATTGATATTCACTGAGCTGAAATCAACTCTCACTCTTTGGATCATGGTAGCTATCTATTCTCCAAAATTGGTCTCCAAGGCATTGGAATAGAAGTCAACAACTTTGGTGTGGTTGGATTTGATAGGTTCATCATCAAAGTGTAGCCAACCCTAAGTCTGAAGATGGCCAAAGAAATCTGACATCTTTTCCTCCACCTTGTCCAAAGAAATCCCTCATTCTCTTATCATGAGTCCGCCCAAATACTCGTTATATTTTTTTGTACATTTTGGCTAAGGTGAATTGACTTTGATCAAAGTAGGTTTGTTGTTCCACCTCTGGAAATATTTCATTCTCATGAAGTGCTTGCTCGGGATCCATTTTCAGCCAATTGCACTTGCTGTCAAAATCAACACAACAAGAACATCTTATAGATATTTAAATCGTGCATCAGAAAGAATTTAGACCAAAGGAGTTACTTGGAAGAAAGCTGGATCAAATAGTGAACCATTGTTGTTGCTGAATTAGTGAATAACTGTTCTCTGCGTTCGTGCCTAATCAAGGGCAGTCGTAGAGTTCAAGTCACTCTAAGCCACAATTTTTGCAGAAGGATGTCCGTGTTGGTGAAGGATAGAGAGTTTCTAAAACATGTACATTTGCGGCTTAGTGTCCATGTTCAAGGAAGGCAACAACCATCAGAATTCAAAATTCAGAGAGGCCTTTCATCGAACACATCGAGGGCATGCAGTTTAATCAGTTTTAATAAAATAGTACCCCCAACCCAATTCCTCCCCAACAACATACAATCACTACCTAAGTAAAAATGTACAATTTAGCATTGAAAATCCACTTTGCTTGTGCATAATTAAGATTAGAAATCATCTCCTAAAATTCTTACAGAGATGGCACTATAATAACAAAAAAATGCCCCAAAAAGCAATAATAGGAAAGAATATCTTAGCTTCAGAATTTCACAACTATGTCAAAAGAGTTTTTTAGCTGTGTAGCATTGTTATTGTCATGAAAATTTGGAGCTACACAGATTACTATTGATGAGTACGAATGGAGATGAAGTAGAATGGCATACCTTGAAGTAGATGACCAAAAGGATGAAGAAAAAAGATGCCTTTCTACCATTCTCAAAATTTTGTGTGTAATGTTTTTGAAATCTAGGTTACCTCGCACTTGATTTGATTCATTTTCCTGTGCTCTTCCTTTTATGAAGATGGAAGGCAAGTTACAAGTGACATGTCTTTTCATTTAGCTGCACCTGTCAGTTCTCCGCCTTCGTCGACCTTTAATTGTGATCACGTCTCATTGCCTTTGTGCACTCTATGATTGCAGACATTTGAACACCTTCGCAGATGTCATCTGGTTGCCACGACTGGGCCAAGTTTGTACAAAATTGGATGATCTCAAGCCCAATTGGGTAGTTCACCCTTGTGCAATGGGTGGTCCTGGTCTCAAAGTGCTGTCAAAATGACCTTTTTTCATACTTTTGCCCTTTTAGTTAGTGTTTCCACCCATTTCTTCAAATCCAATCATCTTATTAAAAATATCAAAAATGAAAATCAAGAAGCTAATCTAAAAATTTAAAATGCAAGAATTTATTAAAATAAGAACAAAAATTGATTCACCACTCAGTTGTGTTTCCACTTTGAAGCAATTAATCTCCTTCCAAATTTCAAGATGATTTGCCATTTGATATGATGAGGAGGATGATAAAAGGCCTTAAAATTTTTCCATTGTTCTCTCCACTTTGAGGACTTGAATTGTCTACCCATCTTATTATTAACTTTTCTTTTTAGTTCCTTGGGTAGACATGGAAGTGTCAAGAGGTCCTCTTCAAATTGAGCTTCACACTTTCTAGCCTTCAAGTAGGCAACAGTCCCAACATCAAATGAATGGAAGTTTCCATGTAAGATTTCCATCACTTGCTCTTTTAACTTTAGTATCATTTCCTAAATTTTGGCCTCTTGGATGGTTATTTGGCTTGGAGAAAATCATAGGCCCTGATATCACTTCCACATCAAGATCTACTCTTTCTTATTGTCGCTCAAACTCATAGTTGGTCACCTTTGATCGAGGAGCCTCACTCACTTCATTGATTAGTTTCAGGTTGACCTCTAAAACATCAAATTCCCATTCAAACGGTCCAACTCAAAACCTCTAGCAATAAGCACGCTCTTGAGATCATCCCTTGTTTGAGCAATTTGTGCATTTGGGCACATTGTTTGGAAAGTCTAAGACTCAAGTCGGTGAGCCAATTATAACTCATAACACTCTCATCCCTATTCTCTTCCTCTACACCATTTTTCTCACCACAAAGTGCAATATTCTAAAAGAGACAGAAAAGGGCTTTTATTTCACAAGCAAGTGTTCATCACAATTAGCCATAAAACAAAAAGAAAAACAAAGAAAACAAAAAGTACTCACTTGTCAAATCAAAATGGGTAGGCTATAGTTCCTAAATCAACACAATACGCCTATTATTCCCCTACAATAGTGCCATTTTTCGTTGCTCAACCCAACTACTCAAAGGAAGAAGAGGGGGTCGTCATCAGCATAATAGCGCAATTTTAGAGTTTGGGGTCGAATCCTATAGGGAATAATATGTCAGCGAATGAGAAGAGCAAGGACTTGTGGTTACCAAATTTTGACTCAATAAGTGAGTACCGAGCAAGAATTCTAAAAAATATTGGGGGAAAGTAGGTTAACAATGACTCCTAAGAAACAACTGGGCAAGTATTAATCAAGGGAGTAAGGATAGGGGATAGGGGAATCAATCAAAACTCAATCAGTCCATCACACTTAGCATCAAATTAACTCTATGGGTAGGCTAGGTTTTCTTTTAATCACTCAGGGTAGGAAAGTGATATTTAGCAAGAGCCAACGACGTCCTTTTATGCGAGCCACTCAAAGACACGCCTAGTTTGACCATCTCAAAGGAAAACTCCTAAGACCTTACCTGTGGAGTCCCTTTTGAGGCTCTCGACTGATAAACACATGGCTATCATGTAGTCTTCCCCTTCAACTACACCCGCTAGAGCAGTAATTGGAGATCTAAGCTAGATTCAAGTAGCTACCTCAATCTAATTTATACAAGAAGATATACATGAATCCATAAATCAATTAAAGAAATTAAATCAATTTGGGCGAAACCCTCTTGATTTGCAAGTAAATCATCAACTAAGAATAAAGCAAGAGAAATAATCAATACCTATATATAAATTAATGTCCAAGATTTATTTAAATCTACAAATTTTGCATTCAATAACAAGAAAATAAAGAGTGGGTGAAAGATAAATACAAGTGAAGTCTACACTCTTCAATCCACTCAAGAATTTGTAGAAAACTTGTTCTAAATCCTCACCCTAAAATAAAATCTATACTAAGTTATGGTTGTCTTCTCCAAAGATGTAAGTGTGTTCTCTCTTGTTTGTGTGATATGAAGAATTAGGGCTGGGAGTGCGTGTGTATGTGATTTTGGGACTAAAAATGGTGAAATTCCAAAGCTGCCCTATGCTGGTCTTTGCAATATTCCGCGATCGCGCTCAACATTCTGAGATCATAGAGGTTGTATCTTCTTATACGCCACCTTCGTGCCTATGTCTAGCGCATTCACGCTTCTATACATGTTCTAGTTCTGCAATTGCGAACTTGAAGGCGCATTTGTAGAGTGTATCTGCTGCCACGTACTTATTTTTTCATTTTTGCCCTTTTTGGCTCTAATTCAGCTCCAGTCTTCAGTACCTCTTAGCAAAAGCCAACTCTAACCTAAATGTAGCTTTAACATACACCATTCAAAGCATAATTAGCCTCAAGTTATGAGATTAACAACATAAGACCTTAAAAAAAGAGAAAGAAATGAGTTCAAGTCATGCACTCATCATACACCCTATGAATTGAATAGACTAATAGACATCTAATATTATCAATTATGTCATCATCTAGAGATGGACACCGAGATGTTGTAGCTTTTCATTTCCAATAACTCTAGAAAATTTGTTGCTTTTTATGTATTATTAAATAATTAGGATTATTATTGACATGGTAAATTTCATTGAAAGCAGGTTTCTTCTTGTTCATAATTTTCACTGGCTTTGGCTAGTAGATGATATTGTTGTCATGACCCAAGCCTGGGGCCTAGATGTGACATCTCGAATAAGGAACCCAAAGGAACCCTAAACAGGTCTCTTAACCTGTCATTACACATCCTTGGTCATGGAAGCATATAAAAGACATATAGAATAGAATGGGCATTAGGGCTAAGGGAAAGCTTGCCAAAACAACAACATTACAAGATAAGGAGTCATGGCTCATATCATAAGTAAAATTGTTTAACAAGCACCTCTAAATACATAGATAGAGCGGCAACCAAGACAAAGTAACTGGGCTCAACCTCATAGTCAAATAGAACATAAGAAAGTATCTCCATACATAGATAAAAGGAAAACATAAACCAAGGTCCCCAAATTGAAGGACTCACCAACAAGCTTGGAATAGCACCATATAACCACGTGGAAGAGGATGATCAACTTGGGCACCAGTTACTGCATGGTGATATCATGTATGCAAAAGTATGTATTAGTACGTTTGAGTGTACTAAGTATGTGGGATACAATGCAACAAGAGATAAGCTTCATAATCAACATGCAGAACAATAGGCAATAGGCATTATATAGTAATATGACATGTATGATCAATGCATAAGTAAAACATGCTTCCGTAACCCACGCTCATGTAGAATATCATATGTGTAGAAAAGACCAAGCTAGATTTCCAAGGTATGAACCCTTTGGTGGGTTAGTGATGTTGCCACCCCATCACTTAGGTGGATGAGTACTAACCCTCATCTAGGTTTATGATGATGCCACCCCATCACCCTAGGTTTATGATTATGTCACCCCATCACCGTGGTGGATGAGTACTAACCCTCATCTAGGTTGATGAGTACTAGCCCCTATCTAGGTTAGTGATGTTGCCACCCCATCACTTAGGAGGATGAGTACTAACCCTTATCTAGGTTATTTAGGCGCTAGACCCCCACCCCCCGGATTGGGCATGGTCTATGCAACACTTTATATAGAATTCATCATAGGCTCTAATGCAATTCTTCATCTAGGAATAATCATATTCATAAGATCATCTCATTATCATAACATCATTCATATCATATCTCATGCTTTGAACCTTCGATTCCTCAAGAAACCCTAGCCAGACATTTTATCAAACACCTTGGGGGTGTGTAATGGGGGTAAAAGACCATTCAAATTCTATGTGAAATTATGCCAAAAAATTGTAGTAAAACCATCAATCCACAACTTGCAACACCCCCAAGATATTCACATAAAAATCCCTACTCAAATTTAACATTAGATCTAGGATTTATTGCTCAAAACATCTAAAACAACCATACTATCATGAACTAAAATCACTGTGCAATAAATTTCTCAATAAACAAGGACCACATGTAAAATCAACATTAAATCATGCAATATTAGTAAAAAGGAGACTTAGGCATCCTGGGTGAGAAGACCCAATGGTTCAACACCACATACCTTAGCTTTGGAGAATTTCTTGGTGATGGTTGACAATGGAGACTTGAAGCTTGAAGAGAATCCTTAAATCCGGATGAGGGTTTGGAGTCTTGGAATTTGGAGTGAAAATATGGATAAGTTTTTTGTGGAGTATTGGGAAAATGTTTAGGATGATATAAGGGTGAAATTTACTAGGTATAGATAAAAACACATTTGGGAAACTTGGGCCCAACACTTAGAATATTTTGGACCACACTTGAAAAACACTGCCAGGCAAATACACATCTCCGCATCGCAGATGAGGATGGGGAGAAGATTTTGTACTGAAGCGCACCCAAGGCGTCGCAGAAAGCTCTCTGTAATTTGTCACATAAAAATTTATAGTTGCTATTCTTTCGCTCTTAAATCGAGATTAGACCCTTTATCACCCAATTTTGATGCCTTGATCACAAATATGAAGTCAGATTTTTGAAATAACGAATAGATTTTTAGATATATGAAAAATAAAATTTCAGGCATTTCGAGACACATTTTTCGGCACTTTTTGGTGTCGTTTCAATATCTCCCCCTTGGGAACATTTGTCCCCAAATGTAAAAGAAACGTATAAGACAAGAGTGTTCATGAACAGATCAGCCCTAACAAGAATGCAATATTACATGTAAAACACCTTTTTCAAATCTTTAACATAAGTGTAAAATCATCATAAGTTTACCAACTTAAACATGAATGCATATGAATGACGTAGGGGCTGAAATGTAGGACTTGAAATCACATATGAGACTTTGGATTAGTACCTTAAGCTTGAGTGGAGTGGAAGAGATAAGGATACCTCTTTTGAATGTCCGCTTCGGCCTCCCAACTAGCATTTTTGACTTGTTGTTCTTTCAAAGGACCTTAATAGATGCCACCTCTTTGTTCCTCAATCTGTTTACCTGCCTATCCAAGACCTGAACCGGAACCTCCTTATAGGTTAAGTTATCCTCACCAGCACCCAGATTATCAAGAGGTATAATAGCATTGGGTTCACTAACATATTTTCTCAACATAGAGACATGAAACACCAGATGAACTAAATTCGTTTCACTAGGCAACTTTAACTCATAAGCTACCTTGATAACCGTATTAACCACCTCATAAGGAACAATGCACCTTGGACTCAACTTTCCCTTTTTACTAAAATGGACTGCACCTTTCATTGGAGAAACCTTCAAATAAACCCAATCACCTACTTTAAATCCTAGGTCTCTTCTTCTTACATCGTCATAGGATTTTTGACGACTTTGGGCTAAATACTCAACCCTTTCTTAATCATATTAACCTTCTCAAGAGCATCCATAAACAGATCTGGCCCCAATAAAGTCACCTCTCCAACCTCAAACCGACCCACCAGTGATCTACAATGCCTCCCAAAAAGGTCTTCATACCGATGCTAGAGTGATAGCTATTATTGTAGGCAAACTCAATCAATGGAAGATGGTCATCCCAACTAACTTTAAGCTCTAAGACACAAGCCATAAGCATATTCTCAAGTATTTGAATCATCCTTTCGGCTTAGCCATCCGTTGGAGGGTGGAAGGTCGTACTAAGCTGAACTTTGGTACCAATACCCCATTGAGAAGATTTCCAAAAGTGTGAATAAAATTGTGCACCATGATCTGATATAATGGATAAAGGAACCCCATGCAACCTCACTAACTCATGGATGTACAATATTGCATACTCTTCAGCCTCATATGTAGTTTGAACTGATAAAAAGTGAGTCGATTTCATCATCCTGTCAACCACAACCTACATGGAATCAAAACCTTTCCTAGTCTTGGTCAACACAACCACAAAGTCCATGTTAATCACCCGCCACTTCCAAGTGGGAATCCCTATTTCTTGGGTTAGGCCACTCGGCCTTTGATGTTCGGCTTTAACTTGTTGACAAATATGGCAACCGGGAACAGTTTTAGCAATATCGCTCTTCATGCCTACCCACCAATACAGATCTCTCAAGGCTCTATACATTTTGGTGGAACCTAAAAGGAATTATGTGCTTCATCAAGAATTCTCTCCCTCAAACCATCAAAAAATGGAACACACAACCTACCTTGGTATTTAAGGTCCCTATCTCCCCCTTTGGAGAAAACCTTTATTTTTCTCTCTTTCACTAAGACCTTCAATTCAAGCAAGGAGAAGTCTAGATCTTGTTTAGCTATCACCTCATCAACCAAAGAAGATGTGGAACCACCACCAACAACCAAACCACTACCCAAATCTTCCAAGCTCACCCCTAATCTAGAAAATCTATGCACCTCCCTGGCCATCTCCCTATCACCACCATCCATATGAGCTACGCTACCCATAGACACCTGACTTAAAGCATCCGCCACAATATTTGCCTTACCCAGATGGTAATGCACACTCATGTCATAGTCCTTAAGGAGTTCTAGCCACTTTCTTTGCCTTAAGTTGAGATCTTTTTGAGTGAAGGCATATTGAAGGCTCATATGGTCGGTAAAACCATCAACATGCAGCCCATATAAATAATGATGCCAAATCATTAATGCAAACACCACGGCGGCTAATTCAAGATTATGGGTAGGGTAGTTCCTTTCATGCACTTTTAGTTGCCTAGAAGCATAAGCTATGACCTTACAATTTTGCATTAGTACACAACCCAAAGAACCTCTAGATGCATCACAATACACAACAACACCCTCAAGCCCATCCGATAGTGACAATATAAGAGCGGACCCAAGTCTATCTTTCAATGTTTGAAAGATTTTGTCACGTTCATCGGTCCTTACAAACTTAACCTTCTTTTGAGTTAATTTTTTCATAGGGAAAGAAATGGAAGAGAACCCATTTAAAAACCTTCTATAGTAACCCATAAGGCCCAATAAACTCCTAATATCTGATGAGGTCAATGGTCTAGGCCAATTCCTAATCACATCAGTTTTCTTAGGATCCGCTTTTATACTATCCATCGACACCATATGCCCCAAGAATGCATCCTCCTTCAATCAAACACATGTCATATTTAGCGTAAAATCTCTCCTCTCTCAATCTTTGCAACATAATCCTCAAATGACCCATATCCTCTTCTCTACTATGTGAATAGATCAAAATATTATCAATGAAGACCACAACAAAGGAATCAAGATAGGGTTTGAAGACCTTATTCATTAGGTCCATGAAGATGGCCGGTGCATTAGTCAACCCAAAGGACATCACCACAAATTCATAGTTCCCATATCTAGTCCGGAAGGCCGTCTTGAGAATATCTCACTCCCTCACCCTCACTTGATGGTACCGGGATCGAATATTAATCTTAGAGGAAAACCTAGACCTGTGCAACTGGTCAGACAAGTCATCAATCCTTTGAATAGGATATCTATTTTTTGTAGTGACCTTATTGAGTTATCGGTAGTCAATGCACATTCTAAGTGACCCATCTTTCTTCTTTACAAACAACACTGGTGCACCCCAAGGTGATTGTCTAGGTCTAATAATCTCTTTTCCAACAAATATTTCAATTGCTCTTTTAACTCCTTCAACTCTGTCGGGGCCATACGGTAAGGGGGAATGGAGATAGTTTGGGTGTCGAGAAGGAGATTTATGCAAAAATCTATCTCCCTTTCGGGAGTTACACTGGGAAGGTCATTTGGGAAGACATCAAGAAACTCATTCACAACCGGAACCGACTCAATGGAAGGGACTTTGGACTCCACATCTTTGACTCTCACAAGATGATATAAACACCCCTTGGAAATCAATCTATGGGCTTCAATGCATGAATAAATCTACCCCTTACAACCACATCATGACTTTCTCATCAAGGACGAGTTCTTTTGGGAATTGAAACTTGACCTTATGGCTTCTACAATCAATAGAAACATAGTATGCATGCAACCAATCCATCCCAAGAATAACATAAAAATCAACCATATCTAGTTCAACAAGACCATAAGGTAGGATTTTATGTAAGATGGAAACCAGAAAATTTCTATACACCCTCCGAGCAACAATAGATGCACCAATAGGAGTAGATACCTCTGATGACTCATGCAACAACTCTGACTCAACATGGATCTTTTTAGCAACAAAGGGGGTAACAAAGGAAATGGTATCACCCAGATTAATCAAAGCATATACATCAAGATCAAAAAGTTTTAACATACTGGTAACAACATCGGGGACCTCACTTACCCCTTACCTCCCATGTAGAATATAGAATCGATTGTGCCTTGGGGCACCACCTTGAGGACCACCTCTACCCAATAGAACCATATTTACACCCCGAACCTTGCCACAGTTTCTTGGACAATCTACTCTTTTGTGATGAAGCACCCCACATTTAAAACATGCATTAGAACCCCTCTAACATGGGCCCTTATGACTCTTCCCATATGTATTACACACATCAACGGGAGCCATACTTTACTAATACCTTGAGGCCTAGGGAAGTCATTGGCAAACCCCCTATTTGTAGCGTGAGGAGGCCCTTGGAGTTGATGGAATCGACAACCCCTACGGAACTTGCCCCCAATAAAAGCTCACTTGGCCTCATGACCCCTCCTCTTTCTCAACTTTTCTTCTTCCATTTGCTCGGCATATGTCATCAACCGAGACAAGTCCATATCACTAATAACCAAGGCGGACTGACACACTTCACTTACAAAATCAAAGAGCCCCATAACAAACTTATTCATCCTTGACCTAGGATCGGCCACCGAATGAGGAGCATACCTTAAAAGTAGATTAAATTTCAGGGCATACTCCCTCACACTCATACCATCTTGTTTCAAGTTCATAAACTCAACCAACTTTGCTTCCCTAAGCTCAAGAGGGATGAACCAATTAAGGAAGGCCATTTTGAATTCCTACCAAAGTACTACATACCCATTACCCTTCTCACCTTTCCATTGGTCAAACCAAATTTGGGCAACCCCCTTGAGTTGGTATGCCTCCATCTTCGCCTTCTCATTTGGCCCAACACCCGATGATAGACAAGATTTTGTAGATTTCATCAATAAATTCTTTTGGATCTTTATCTACCCTTAACCCATGGAATAACAGATGATTCATCCTCATAGTCTTTTACCCTAGCTCCTAGGGTATTAGCATGAGAGGCTTGGGCCCCTTGTTGGACTTGGTGGGCCACCATTGGGGCAAGCATAGTAAGGGCACCCGGGAGGTCACCATTGGTAGGTTGCTCCTCGGGAGTTTGGATACATCTTCCTCTCGTATTCAGCATGATCTAGCATAACAAAGAACAATCATTAGGGGAAAAATTTATCACAACTCTATAGCATGACTTAGAACATGAAGAACGAAAATATTTCCTAAAATGTCTCATAGCCTCCTATTCATAGTGATGGCGTGCTTCACAATAATGAATAGGACTCTAATCGACGCAGTGTGTTGGACTCCGAGGATCTATCAACCTAGTGCTCTGATACCAAGTTTGTCACAACCCAAGTCAAGGGCCTAGATGTGACACGGCGAATAGGGAATCCGAAAGAACCCCAAACAAGCCTCTTAACCTGTCATCACACATCCTTGGTCATGGAAGCACATATAAGACATATAGAATAAAATGGGGCATTGGGGATAGGGGAAACCTTGCCAAGAAAACAATATTACAAGACAAGGAGTCATGACTGATATCATAAGAACACAACTTATCTAACAAATACCTATAAATAAATAGATAGAATGACGACCAAGAAAAAGTAATCGAGCTCACCCTCATAGTCAAATAGCATATAAGAAAGTGTGTCCATACATAGATAAGAGGAAAACATAAACCAACGTCCCTGAAATGGAGGACTCACCAAAAAGCTTGGAATTGCACCATCTAACCACGTGGAGGAGGAGGATGATCAACTTGGGCACCAGTCCCTACATGGTGATATCATATAGGCAAGAGTATGCGTTAGTACGTTTGAATGCACTAAGTATGTGGGATGCAATGTAACAAGAGATAAGATTCAGAATCAACATGCATAACAATAGGCAATATACATGATATAGCAATATGACATGTATGATCAACGCATAAGAAAAATATGCTTTATTAACCCACGCTCATATAGAATATCGTATGTGTAGAAGAGACCAAGCTAGATTTTTAAGGTATGAACCCCTTGGCGGGTTAGTGATGTTGCCACCCCATCACTTAGTTGGATGAGTACCAACCCTCATCTCGGTTGATGATGATGCCACCCCATCACCCTGGTGGATAAGTACTGACCCTCATCTAAGTTAATGAGTACTAACCTCATCTAGGTTAGTGATGTTGCCACCCTATCACTTAGGTGGATGAGTACTAACTCTCATCTAGGTTGATGAGTACTAACCCCCATCTAGGTTGGTGATGTTGCCACCCCATCACTTAGGTGGATGAGTACTAACCCTCATCTAGGTTATCCGAGTGCTAGACCCCAAGATTGGGCACAGTCTATGCAACACTTTATACAGGATTCATCATAGGCTCTAATGCAATACTTCATTGTGGAAAAATCATATACATAAGCTAATCTCATCATCATAACATCATTCATATCATATCTCATTCTTTGGACCTTCATTTCCTCAAGAAACCCTAGCTGGATATTTTATCAAACATCTTGAGGGTATGTGATGGGGTTAAAAGACCATTCAATTTAGAGATGAAATCATGCCAAAAAATTTGCAATAAAATCATCATTCCACACCTTGCAACACCCTTAAGACATTTACATCAAAACCTCTCATAAAATTCAACATTAAATCAAAGATTTAGAGCTCAAAACATACTAAAACCACCTTACTTTCACGAACTAAAATCATTGTGTAGTAAATTTCTCAATATACAAGAACTACATGTAAAATCAACATTAAATCATGCAATATTAGTAAAAAGGAGACTTAGGCACCATGAGTGAAAGGATCCAATGGTTCAAAACCACATACCTTAGCTTTGGAGAATTTCTTAGTGAAGTTTGACAATGGAGACTCGAAGCTTGAAGAGAATCCTTAAATCTCAATGAGGGTTTTGAGTGTTAGAATTTGGAGTGAAAATATGGCTAAGTGCTTTTGAGAGTATTGGGGAAGTGTTCAGGATGATATAACGGTGAAATGTATAAATAAAACACGTTTGGAAAACTTGGGCCCAACACTTAGAATATTTTGTACCATACTTGAAAAGCACTGCCAGACAAATACACATCTCCATGTCATGGAGATGATGCGGAGAAGATTTTGTACTGAAGTGTGCCCAAGGCGCATCCCGAAGGCATCGCGGAAAGTTCTCTGAAATTCGTCACATAAAAATTTATAATTGCTATTTTTTGCTCTTAAATCGAGGTTAGATCCCTTTTCACCTAATTTTGACCCCTGATCACAAATATGAAGTCAAATTTTTGAAATAATGAATGAATATTTATATATATGGAAATCAAAATTTTGGGCATTACGAGGAATATTTTTGGACACTTTTGGGGGTCACTTTAGTGTTGTTTTATTTCTGTATAAGACTAACATTATTTTGTTGCAGCCCTATTTTAAGTTTTTTGATAAGTAGATTGCTTGAGCACACACTGATTTTTGTGATCACTATATAAAAATCTCCATATTTTATTCTTTACAAATATCTTACATTGATTATGTTATTGTTGAAAGACATTTCAAACGACCCTCATAAAAATAGAGAGATAGCTTTCAGAATACTCTCAACTTGAGTAAAGCACATGTAGGCAGTTAAACGTATAGACTAAACAATTTTTGAACACTTGTGAACTTCTTTTCGAGAATTCATTTATAAAATTTTTGCTAACTCATTGAACTTATCATATTGACAATAAACATGAGTCATGAAGCTTACTGTAACAACCCCCTAATTTATTCCACCTAGTTTAAGTTAAATGCCCTAGAAAAGTTGAGAAAATGAACTAGAAAAGAGACATTGGAAGAAACCACGAAGGGACATCTTTGTCTTGTAGAGTGCTCTACGGCCCATAGGTGGGACCCCATAGTTGCTCATGTGACTTATAAATTTTTCTAAGTTTGAGGCCATTGTACGAATCCATTTACGGAATGTACTTCATTTTATGGCCCATAGAGTTAATATTCCAATTAAGAATCAAAGGCTAGTACGAATAATACTCCAATTCAAATTCAAGGGTCAAAGGCCAACCAATCTATAAAATAACTAAATAAGACTAGTATGAAAGAAACTAGCCTAAAATAATATCTAATCACAACTAGATAGTCTAGTCTATGAAGCCTCTAACTCTACTATCATGATGGTATTTATAACAGGTTCATGTTTACCAAAGATCAAAATAAAATACAAACTCAAAAGTAAGAAAGAAAAAAGGGGTATCTTCTGAATGCAGGAGAGGACTTACCAATAAGCTGATTGGGGATAAAATTCTCAACAAAGCACATGTTGATGACCACTAGTACTTGACTTTGCATAAAGAAAAGATGCAGGCCCAAATGGACATTGGTAAGTAGAATGTATGACTATGTAAAATGGCAAGAAGAAACATATATCAAGCTAGAATACTATCAACATAAATAACTCATATCAAGAAAGTAAGGAACTCGATCAAGATGTCATAAATCTAAAGCAAGAGTAAGGTTTAGACAGAGAAGAATCATATACAATCCAATCAGAGTACTATCATGACTTATTTGGAAGTTTCTCTTATCCAACAATAATCACTTATGAGCTAGTGATCATATAACAATCTCATTGATATTGCCACAACTGTTCAATAATGGCCAGGATATAGGACGGGGACTTACATCTTAACTTTAGGAAGCCAAAAAGTCAATACATGATAGAAATATTAAGGGAGTTTCCCTTTTTGAGCTCCCATAAGTGTTCAGCTTGACCATATTATGGCAAGTCTTCAACTAACAATCTGCCATGGAGTTTGGTTGTGGCTTATATCCATCTCTTAGGTAGAAAAATCTTTTCAATTGACATCCTAAGGGACATAATCAAAATGTCTTCTTATAGAAATCTTGAAGTTCAAGAAAATCTCATGAATAACATTGGAGGAAAAAGTGCTAACATTCCCAAAACAATAGGCACATTCTTTTTCCAAATCTCCTAGAAAATTAAAAAAGGACTTGTTTAGTCACAAGTTTTAAAAGGTTGTCATTTAGTGTTTGCTGATGTTGAAAATTAAGACTAGATAATTGTTTTTGAGCTCCATTGTTACTGTTGTGCTTTTTGTACTTCACAATGGTATCATCGAGTGGAATTCTTTTGGCCATGATCCTCCAATTGAAAAAGGTTACCTTGAAAGGAGTCACTAATTTTCTTTTTGTTCCAAATAGTATCTCTTATTGAAGCACAAGGGAATGATCCATATTGAGTAAGCATCCAGTAATATCTTATTTCTATAGAATATTCAAATATTATTGATGTAGTATTGTTGATTTATAGTAGCAAAATATTGTAACATCTCATTGCTCCACCTATTTTCATTAAGGAACTCCTTTACCTGAGTATTAAGGAGTGGAGAAATATTAATAATGAAGCAATGTTTATTATTGTAACCTACATACAATATATAAAGGGTTGTATCTATTTGAGTCCTAACATATACAGACTCTATACCTGATAACAATTGAAGATAAAATAGGATAATAAAAAAATTTAGAAAAACTAAAATAATGGAAGTGATTAAGATAAACTTGAAATCTAGTAGCAACTAACAACTAAAGCTAAGGTCACGTGTTATTACGCCCCCACAAGTTGGTGCTAGTACCAATGACTCCCAACTTGGGACAGAGTTACTCAAAGGAAGCACGTGTTAGAGGCTTCGTGAGTATGTGAGCAACTTGGTCAGCAGCATGTAAGTGTTTGACTTCAATTTACTTTTTCTGCACCTAGTCTTGAATAAAATGAAAGTCTATGATAACATGCTTCATTCGACTACGGAAAATAGGATTGGCACATATGTATGTAGTGCTAACATTGTGTGATAAAATTGTGTGAACACCATCAAGAGGAACATGAATCTTAAGAAGAAGATTAGACAACTAGTTTGTTTCAGCTAAAGCAACAACCACAACATGATATTCATTTTCCGTTGATGAATGGGAAATAGATTGTTGCTTCTTAGACGACTAGGAAATAGGAGTTCCACCTACGAAAAGCACATAGCCTGATATGGAGGTGCAATCATCAGGATCACCAGCCCAGTCAAAATCAAAGAAAATAAATAATGTTGAATCCTATTTCTTGGCAATATTGATGCCAAACTGGGAAGTTTCATAAAGATAGCGAAGAAGTCGCTTAACTACTTTCCAATGTGCTTGATTTGATTGATGCATGAATTTGGAATGTTTGCTAAAGAAAAGGCCATATCTGGTTAAATAAAAGAAAGATAGTATAATTTACCAATAACTCGTCGATAAAGAGAACCATCAGCAGGGTCATCTTTTGAAGAGGCAATAAGAACTGTAGTAGAAGTCATTGGTGTTGGAGAACCCTTATTGTCCTGCATGCCTACATCATCTAACAAATCCAGAGTATACTTCTGTTATGATAGGAATTGAACTTCAGTATGCAGAAAAATCTCAATACCTAGGAAATTGTTCAGAAGGTCAATATCCTCTAATGAAAACTGATGAGAGAGATGATGAATAATATGTTTTACACCTAGAGACTGATTATTGGTGATGATTATGTTATCAACAAAAACAAGCACATAACAAGATGATGTGTTGTCAAAATACATCACTTTTGATGCTTAAAACTTGGAATTTTGTGTGTTTTCTATGCGATGTTAGTAGATTTGATATGTTTTAATTTTAACTTTGCAGGATTACAAGGTTGGCATATTTTTGGGCAAAGTGTACAAAATGTGCTGAAGCAAAGGTTCCATGAGGCTATTTACGAGCCGTAGATACTTTTACAGGCCACAAAGATAGTTTCATAACAAATTCCACTCAAGGGTAATTTTCTGAAGTTGAGTCTATAAACATGCAGACGAGCCGAAGAAGACTATACGAGTCATAGACTTGGTGTTGTGCCTTGAGGATCAGAAAGTGTGAAGCTATTGCAAAGTCATAAAATGAAATCCCCTACAGGCCGCAGAAATCTTTACGAGTCATAGAGAGGTATCGTAGAAGTTAGCCCCTATTTTGAAAAAGCAATCCATGAAAGCCCATTTACGGGTCATCAAATGTTATACGACCTGTAGAGCTTGCCGACCCAGCTATCCTATTCCATTTTGGTTTTGTATTTTAAATACTATAAATAGCTTTCTTGGTTCTTTTTCATAGGGAATAATAGAGTAAGCGAGGTACGTGATAGTGCTTATGAAACACATGTAAAAAATTTTTTCATCTTTCAATTTCAATCTTGGGATTCTCATTGAAGAGTTTGGATTTATTGTTCTTAATTCTCTTGTATAAGTTATCAATTGTGCTATTCTAATTCAAAAATATTTCATTTATACTAATCATGAGTAGTTAAATCTATAACTAGGGTTTTGGAGAACCATGAAGAACTAACAAGGTAAAATCGAACGAATAATTCATAATTCTTGAAAAGTGTGCATGCATGTATCAATTAACTCTCTTCGTATTAAAAGCTTTCTAATAGTGGGCAACATTAGAACCCTCCTAGTGTTATTGACTGAATCAAGGTAGTAATGGATAGGATAGGTGATTGATTTATAGGATTCGATCGATGTTTCTAGTCTAATCAACTGAATTGGACCAAGGGGAGGTTGAACTGGAACGATATATAAGGGTTAGTAATGTCACACTGCGGGGATGGACCAAAGGATGTAATGAAATTCTCCTCTCACATGGGACAAAGGGTTTGCTGAACTTGACTTACCGTTCTGCATGTTCCACACTGGAAAAAAATTCAATTATCCGGTAATACTGAGTTAGCGAATAATAGAGAACACAATACCCTAGTTTCTCTTCTTAGTGATTTAACAGTTGTCTTAGTTTAGGATTACATTTTATTTTTGACATAAGCGCCCCCTTCCCTGGGGGGATAAGCTGGTTAATCAACCAAATTGCATTAAAATTTTCTAATCCCACCGTATTCCTTGTGGGTTCGACCGTAATTTTGGTTAGGCTATATATCTTGAAAACAACCGCTTTAGCCTAAAAAAGGAGGTGTAGCTTGGGAAACATCAAGATTTTGGTGTTGTTGCCGGGGAATATGGCTTGACTAGTCTAATTCAAGTAACTTGGGAGTTAATCTTTGTTTCCCTCATTTTATGTTTTTGTTATTTTTGTTTTCTTTTAGGGTACAAGTGTAGTGTAGGACCGATATGCGAAGTCGAGGCATAACCCTGACTCCGTTTGACCCAGAGATCAAGAGAAGACTATGAAAGATGGCACAAGATAATGCAAACAACATGGAAAATGTAGCTCTAAATTGGAATGAGAATGAGATTGAAAATAATGACAACCCACCTCCTCTTGAGGACATTAGTCCATAGCCACAAGACATCAATGCTGAAGCTTATCAGTGGAACTAATATCTACTGAACCCTATGGCTATGAAGGTTATTAGAGCTATTGTGTTACCGTCGCTACCGGTTGACACAAATTTTGTAGTTTTGAGTAGGTTGCTGTAGATGCTACAGAACGATGGGTTGTTTGCGGGCCTACCATCGAGGATTTACATAGTCATCCACATAATGTTGCATTTGTCTGCAAGAGGGTAATGGGAACACAAAATCCATCTATGGATGCTGTGGGACTTCATGTTTTACCATTATCTGTGATAGGCAATGCAGCACTATGGCTATCCAAGCTCTTGCAGAGTCGATCTCAAGTTTGGCTGAGTTGCAAAAGTCCTTTTTGGAGGGGTAATTCCCAAGATCGAAGAAGCTCAAGTTGAAAGATCAAATCAACAACTTTGAGCAACTTTTTGGTGACTAGATTAGTGATGTTCTGCCAAAATATAGCACTTTTGATTATTAAAATTTAGGATTTTATGTGTTCTTAATGAAAATTTAGTTCTTTTTATGTGTTTTGGTGTTTAGATTTGTAGGATTATACGTTGACCATGATTTATGGAAAAATTGTAGAAGTTGTAAGTTTTTGCTGTTGTATAAGACAGTCTACGGGTCATAGAGCATTCTATGAGTCATAGATAGGATTCATGAGGATTTTCAATGAGGGCTATTTGCTAAAGTTGTAGTCCATGAATATGCAGATGAGTCACGGAGCAATTTACAAGTCGTAGACTACCTTTCGTGCCCTGAGGATCAAAGAAGTGGACTTGCATGAATTTTATTAAAAGAAACCCCCTTTATGGGTGGTAAACCACCTTACGAATCATAAAGGGGTGTCATAGAAGCGAACCCAAAATTTTGGTAGCTGATTATGAGACCTCGACTATGAGTCGTAAAAGCATCTACGAGTCGTAAAGTGCTTTCATGGAGTTTGCCGACTAGTTTTGCAAATTTGTTTAGGACATGGCTTTAATTATTATAAAAAGATTTTTTGGGTTACTTTTTGTAACTTCTCATTAGTTCACATCATTTTTTAGTAGTTTAGGTTTTGTAATCATAGAACTCAATATTTTTAGAGAGAAAATTATGAGAAAGTCTTTAGGAATACTTGTGTTTTAATTCAATCTTCACGCTTGTGATTTTCATTGACTTTAAATTTGCTTGATTTTAATTCAATTGTGTGAGTGTTTAATTATGTCTTATCTATTCGTAATATGTTCATCTACACATAGCATGAGTAGCTAAATTCACAACTAGAGTTGTGAGAACCGTGAAGAACTAACAAAGTAAAATTGGATAATTCACAATTTTTGGAAGGTGTATATGCATGTATTAATCAACTCTCTTCATTTTGCATGTTTGGTAGTGCTGGATAATATTAGAACCCGCTTAGTGTAAATGACTTGACCAAGGTAGTAATGAATTGGAAAAGAGATTAACTAACAGGATTCGATTGATATGTTCTCATTTAATCAACAAAACTAGCCCAAGGGGTGCTTTTCCTGGGACTTGCAGGTAATGGTTATTAATGGACACTACAGAGATAGGCCAAGTCGCATAGTGAAATTCGCCTATCACCTTTGACCAAAGGGCTTGGTGAACATAAATTACCATCTTATATGCTATATACTAGACAAGAGTTAGGTTATTTGGTAACACTCAGTTGGAAATCATAGGGAACACAATACCCTAACTGCTCTCTATTATTGATATTTCTCTTGTGATAGTTAATTAGTTTATTTTTCTAATTGATTATTGCAAACCCCACTCCCCTTGGGAAATTGAGCCAGTCAACTACTCGAATTGATATTGGTGAATTTTTCTTGAGTCTACGTATTCCCTGTGGGTTCGAACCTATCCTTGGTTAGGTTCTATTTATTGACCATGACTGCTTTATCCTTTAAAAAGAAGGTGTAACTTGGGAGACATCAAAATTTTGGTGTCGGTGCAGGGGAATACGGCTATACTTAGTAAAATTCATTAGTAATTCGAGTGTTAATCCTTAGTTTCCTTTATTTTACTTTTGTTTTTTTTATTATTTGTAGGGTGCACCACTAGTGTATTCCCAACACTCGGAGTCACCGCCCTTAACACCGTTTGATCCAGAGATCCACCAAACTACAAGACGATGGCCCAAGACAACGCCAACAATGCGTCTAATACAGCTTGAGTAGGAATGATAATTAAGGGGATTAGAATGAGAACCTACCTCCTTTGGAGGATATTCCACAGCCTTAGGAGTTCAACACCAATGCTTACTCGTGGAAATAGTACAATTTGAATACCATGGCTATGGATATGAATGGAGCTATTGTGTTGCCACCACTTTCGGCAGACACAAAGTTCTCAGTCTCTAGTGGGTTACTTTAGATTTATAGAATCATGGGCTATTTGCGGGCTTACTATCAAAGGATCAACATAGTCACTTGCACAATGTGATATTTGTTTGTAAGAGTGTGATGGGGACACAAAACCTATCCATGAATATTGTGGGACTTTGTGTCTTCCCATTGTCCCTTATTGGTAATACTGCATTACGGATATCAAAGCTCCCGTAGAGTTTAATAACTAGCTCGGAAGTCTTGTAGAAGGCATTTTTAGAGAGGTACTTTTCTAGATCGAAGAAGCTCAAGTTGAAGGACCAGATTAACAACTTCGAGCGACTTCCTTGTGATTCTATAAGCCCTACTTGGGAGTGGTTTACAAAATGTTTGAGTGTCCCTGATGACAAGATAGTTGATGAAAGCTTGGTAGAGATCTTCTACCGTGTCCTTAATGATAATAGTTAGGAATGTGCTGACACTATCATGGGGGCATGTTTCTAGACCAACCATTTGCAAGGATTACAGAAATTATTGAGCAAGTGGACAAGACAAATCGTGCATGGGGCAATAGGACAAAGTTTCCACAAAGATTGCATATGTTTTCGTTGTGGGTTTAGAGCAACCAAATTGACTCACCAACAATCATTTCAAGTACCAATCGACTAAATTCTATAGAATGGGGGGGGGGTTTACAATTTGAAGTGAAGTAAATACAAAAGCTGTGGTAAGCAAGGTAGTTATCAACAAGCCACAATCATTGAGTTAGTCTATTTTAACAATGCAATGCAAGTGCCCTTACAGAATGAAGTCCCATATCTCTCTTATTATGATATTTTCATGTAAAATCTTAGGACTATGCCAAATCACTCACTCTCACAAAAGACATTCAAATACCATGCTCAATACCATATGCTTGCCCCTGCATTCATGACTATAACCTATGCCTACTTGGACTAGGATCACTTTAGGACTTTATTGGCTTGTAACATAGGCTCAGGGGGCTTTGGTATAATGTTTTGGGAATATAGTCACTAGAGTTCCTCCATGACACTATATTTTTCTACACTTTAACCCTACCAACATTGTTATTTTCACCCGGTTCTCCCTTTCTCCTATTTCGACCTTTTCTTGGTTCTTTATTCTCATTTTTTAGTTTTTTGCCTTATATTTTCACAACATTTTTCTTTTTAATTCATTGATTAGGCATCACTCATTTTTCTTGCACCTAGTACATGTTTTTATCTCCTTCTCCATGTATCACTAGTCCCCCCCCCCATTCTGTGTTTTTCCTTACACAAGCCACCCTTAACTTAGGCCTTTGGCCTGAGTCGAGATGCACAATAAACAACCTAGGAACCAGGGCCACTTTTGGTAGCCACCCTTAACTTAGGCTTTTTGCCTCAGTCAAGGTGCACAATGTTCAAGGAAGGACCAAGGTTAATTTCAAGATTTTACATCTAACTAGGCTAGGCAACTTAGGTTTTTACAAAGCAAAGGTACATGTAAGGCTCAAGTATTAGGATCTAGGGATATTTCACTCATTTGGCTGGTCATTTAGGCTAAGTGGACTATTATGAACAACAACTGAAGATCCTTTCCTAACAAACTGACCTATAGTCTAAGTCAGAGTAATAGGGAATGTTTTGAATTGAAACACAATACATGAATTTACCAAAGAAAGCTCACACTCACATGAAACTGATTACAATATCAGTGCAGACTTTCAAATCATGCTTTTCATCTCAATTTAATCCTAACATTTTAGAACAAGCACTGTCAACAAAGTTAAACATGCATAGTTGCTATTTAGACTTAACTAACAAAATTTTGGCAGGTATCATTTTTCACACAAAAGCACAAAAATAATATATGTCATAGATTTAGTACTATACGCTACAAATACTACCTAGACATTCTAAACATGCCGGTTCAACAGAAATTAAATATCCATAGGAAAAAGAACACATGCAAAAAAAACCATAAGATTCAAAATTTCGGCTAATTATTGGCCAAGGTTTCTTAGACTTTACTGAGGCCTATAACTTCCCACACCCCATTGAAAAAGAGATGCATTGTACTCAATGCACACAAAAAATGCAAAATAAAGTATAGGGGTCAAAAAGAACATACCTGGGCGCCTAAGCACTAGTCTCTACCTTGGGTTGCCTCCCAAGAAGCACTTGATTTTTATTATTGCAGCACGACATAGACAACTTGGTACTCAGACTTCACCAAATGTCCATACTTTCACTATTTTTATTTCCTCCATATTGTCAAGGTACGGTTAAAACTCTTTGGCCATTCACTTTAAATGTCTCACCATATCTTTTCTCTAACTCGATAGCCTCATGATCGAAGACATATTCTACACCATCTGGATTTGAGTTTTCCAGGGAATAACTTTAGCCTGGAGTTATATAATAGCACTAAGTCCCCTGGAGCGAATTTGTGATTCTCTATGTGACGATCATGTTACATATTCATCCTTTGTTTCTATAAGGATGAGCTCTCAAACGCCCTTAAAAAAATTCATCATACTTAATGGGTTGGCTCAGCCTAGAGTTTGCTGCATCATTTCATTCTAGATTCAACTTTTTCAGCGTCCATATCACTTTATGCTTAAGAAACACTGGCAAACAACAAGCTTTCTATCACAACCCAAGCCTAGGGCTTAGACGTGACACGACGAATGGGAAACCCAAAGGAACTCAAAACAAGACTTTTAAGTTATCATTACACTTCATTGGTCATGGAAGCATATAAAAGACATAAAGAGTAATAAGAATAGGGGCAAAGGGGCTAAGGGGAATACTTTCATAACATCATAATTAAGAGACAAAGAGTCAAAGATCATATCATAGATACATAACATGTCCAACAAACACCTCTAATACATAGATAAGAGTGGGACAGAAGACAAAGCAACCGAGCTCACCCTCATAGTAAAAAAAATATAAAGAAGGATGTATCAATACATAATAAGAGGAACGTAGACTAATATCCCATAAATGGAGGACTCACCAACTAGCTTGAGTAATACCGTACTAGCCACGTGGAGGAGGAGGATGATCAACTTGGGCACCAGTTCATACATGGTGATATCATGTAGGCAAGAGTATGTGTTAGTACATTTGAATGAATTAAGTATTTAGGATGAATGCAACAAGAGATAGGAACCTTAATCAAAATGCATAACAATAGGCAATAAACATAATATAACAATGTGACATATCGGATCAATGTATAAGTAAAACATGTTTAAATAACTCATGATTATATATGATATCTTGTATGTAGAAGAGACCAAGCTAGATTTCTAAAGTACAAACCCCTTGGTTGGTTGATGATGGTTTCACCCCATAACCCTGGTGGAATGTTACAAACCCCTTACATGGTTAATGATAATTTCACCTTATCACCCTAGTGGCAAAGTACAAACCCCTCACATGGTTGATGAGTACAAAACCCCACCTCTGTTGATGAGTACAAACCTCCACCTTGGTTATCAAGGCACTAGCCCCTTGATTGGCTATCAAGGTACTAACCCCCCAACAAGGTTATCCGAGATCTTAGTCACCCCAGATTGGGCATGGTCTAATGCAACATTTTATATGGAGTGTATCATATACATAAGCTCATTTCATCATCATAACATTATTCATATCATATCTCATGCTTTGGACCCTCAATTCATCAAGTAACCACATCCAAACATTTTATCAAGCACTCAGAGAGTGTGTAGTGCTAGTGTAAATGTCATAACCCAAGCCCAGGGCCTAGACATTACCGGCTAATGGGGAACTCGAAGGAACCCCAAACAAGGCTCATAGCATATCATTACATATCCTTGGTCGCGGAAGAAATGTAAGCCGATATAAGAAACACGAATAAGGGGAATTGGGAATAAGGGAGAGAGAGAAAGTTTAATACTTAAATAACATAGATGAGTCAAAGCTCAAACATAATACATAACTTGTCCAATAACACCTATAAACATAGATACTTAGCGGGGGCCAAGATAAAGCAATCGGACTCACCCTCATGGTCATAAGTATACAATAAATAAACAAGAGTCTTAGTACATGACATAAGAGAATAGTCATTGTCCCCTGAATGGAGGACTCACCAAAGGCCAACTTGAACAATCCGTCTAGCCATGAGAAGAATCAATAGGAGCTCTGATTCCTACACGGTAACATCATGTAGGCATAGAGTATGCATTAGTACGTCTGAATGTACTAAGTATGTAGGATGTAATGCAAACAAAAGTTAAGAATCATAATCATAATGCATAACAATAGGCAATAAGCGTACTATAATAATATGACATGTATGATCAATACATAAGTAAAACATGCTTAAGTAACTCATACTCCAATAGAATACCATATGTGTAGAAGAGACCAAGCTAGATTTCTAAAGTACAACCTTTTGGTAGGTTAGTGATGATGTCTCCCCATCACTAAGGTGGATGATTGCAAACCCCCATCTAGGTTGGTGGAAATGCTGCCCCATCACCTAGGTGGAGAAGTACAAACCCTTCCTTAGGTGGATGAGTCCAAAGCCCTATCTAGGTTAGTGATAACGCCGCCCCATCACCAGGTGGAGAAGTATGAACCCTTCCCTAAGATGATGAGTACAAACCCCCATCAATGTTATCCAGGTTCTTAATCCCCCCAGATTTTGCATGGTCTAATACAACACTTTATGTAGAATTTATCATATAGAATTGCTCATTTCATCATCACATAATCAATCATAGCATATCTCATGCTTTGGACCTTCAACTCCTTAATAAACCACATCTGGACATTTTATCAAACACTTAGAGGGTGTGTAATGCTAATATGAAACCATGACATATAGAGATAAAATCATGCAAGAAAATCCATTTTAAAAGAATCAATCAACACCTTTCAATAGCCTCAAGCAATATACATCAAAACCCCTCATCAAATCTTACAATAGATCAATGATTTATAGATCAAAACATGGCAAAACATTCACAACTTTACAGAGCTTTAAGATAGTGTACAATGAATTTCATGATAAACAATACCCATTTATAAATCAACTTTAATGCAATTTGAGTAAAAAGAGTCTTGGGTATCACTTTTGAAAGGAACTCATGACAGAAACTCACATACCTTAGCTTTGGAGATCTCTTGAAAGAGATGGGAAATAGAGACATGAAGCTTGAATGAAATATTTGAAGAAATCCTTAAGATTGTTCTTGAGTTTTGGGACTTGAATTTAAGATGAAAAATGAGTCTAAGTGTTTGAGTGAGCATTAGGAAATGCTTAGGATGATATGAGGTTGAAATAAGGTTAAGTTTAGGTATTTTCAAGTATGGAAACCCTCAGGCCCTGAAAGTCTTGGACCGAAGTCAAAAAAAAAAAAACAGGAGCAAAATATTCTACGACGCAGATTACTCACTGGAATTTGCATCTTTGCACAAACGAGTTCCACGAAAATAGGCATAAGTTCTTCATCCGAACTCCGAATGAGGTGAATCCAAATGCGTTGGAAAGCTCATTCAATGAGCTTTAATTTGGTAGGGTTTGACCCACCCATTTGTTTGTCTGCTAAGAGATATTTCACTTTAAAGTTGACCCTCCTAAAACACATTTTTGCAATTTTTGATTTTGATATGGTTGCTCTAAAATTCAGGTTAGACCCATCTCCCAGTGAATTTTTCCCGTGGAACAATAATATGAAGTCGAGTTTTCAGAATAACAAATGAATTTTTAGATATATGGAAATTATGATTCAGGGTACTTTCGAGGCACATTTTTGGGCACTCTTATTGGGGTCGTTTCAATATCTCCCCCTTGGGAAGATTTTTCCCCGAATGTGAAAGAAACGTACATGAGAAGAGTGATCATGAACAAATCAGAAGCAACAAGAATGCAACATTACATTTAAAATGCAATTTTCAAAATCTTTACATAAGGGTAACATCATCATAAACTTGCCAACTTAAACATGAATGCATATGAATGACATGGGGACTGAAACATAAGGCTTGCAATCATAGAAAAGACTTGACATGTCATCATAAGCTTGAATAGAATGAAATCAGATATTACTTCTCCATGCCTGCACGGCTTCCCGAGAGACACATATGAATAAATGACTCTTCCAAAGGGCCTTGACGAACACCACATCATTATCAATCGATTTCTCCACTCATCCATCCAACACCTCCATCGGGACCTTCTCCTAAGCCAACTTATCCTCCACCTCACCCACAACTTCAAAGAGTTCTACAACACTAGAGTCACTAACACATCCTATCAAACTAGAAGCATGGCAAACCGGATAAAACATACTCCTACCATAGGGAATTCCTAAACGTAAGCAACCTTACCAGCCTCCCTCTACACTCTATAAGGACTCATAATCCTCAACTCAATTGTCAACCTTAAATACTCCTAACCCACTTGGTACTATAACCACCATCTCCCCCTTGGGAGACAACCTCAACTCTATCATTTTCTTACCCAAAACTTCCAACTCTAGTAAGGTGGAATCAAGGCCTTGCCTAATCTGGACCTCTTAACCCAAGAAGATTTGGAACCGTCAAGAATGCTACACCACCATGCTCAATTTCCCTCAACCTAACTTCCAATCTAACCAACCGATGGACCCCACTAGTCTCCTCCTTGCCACCATTATCAACACATGCTAAGCTCCTAGAGCACCGACCGCAACATTAGCCTTACCAGGGAAAAATAATGCACACTCGTTTAATCCTTAATGAATTCTAACCACCTTCTTGCTATCCATAATACACACCTATCATATTTAGCAAACAATCTCTCATCCTCCAAGACTTGCAACACTGCCCCCAAATAATTCACACGCTCTAAACAAATCAATATCTCATAACTAGATACCACCACAAACATATCAAGGTAGTCTTTCAAGACCCTATTCAAGAAACCCACAAACACCATCGGTGAATAATTCAACGAAACAACTCCGTCAATAATAGTAATGCTCACTCCTAGTCCAAATAGACACTTAGGGATATCACCTACCCTCATCCTCACTCGGGGACAAAACCCTTACCAAAGATCAATCTTAGAGAAATGACTAACCCATTGTAGTTGATCAAATGAATGACCATCCTCAACTATCATATTACAACCTTATGGGTTCTACACTTATTCGAAGCATGTTATGAAAGTAGCAAAACCACCTCAAGAACTCTAACCTATCAAGCTAGGTCAACCAAGATCACAAGACAAGACTTTATGCAACAAGAACATAGGGCAACCCTTATAGATCTCTTCTAGCCACTATACACCCATGCAACCATCTAGGACACAAACATGAATCCTATTAGCACAAAGGAATAACACAAGAAATAGCAAGTCTCGGACCTATCAAAAAATCCTACTCAAAACATCGGTCATAACATTGGCCTTACTTGGGATCAACTAAATCATAGGAGAAAGAATAGAAGAGAACCCACTCACAAGCTCCGATAATAGCCCGCTAAGCCCAAGAAGCTCCTAATACCCAAGGAAGTCATTGTCTATGCTAATCTCTAATCACCTTCGTCTTACTAGGGTCAACCTTAATACCGTCACTCGGCACCACATGGCCTAGGAAGGCAACCTCTTACAATCAAAATTCCTATTTCTCCTATTTAATATCGAACCTTCTTCCTTAAACTTTGTAGTACTACCCTCAAATGACTGACATGCACCACCTTATTAAGGAAATGAATCATCACATCATCACCAAAACCACCATAAACCTATTAGAGTAGGGACTAAAGATCTTATTCATGAAACTTATAGGCCTAACCAGTGCACTAGTCTAACCAAAGAAAACCACCCAAAATTCAAAATATCGAAAAGGGACATTCAAGGCCTCATCTACCACCAACAACAATTCTATAAACAAAATAACTTAGGTTCAACACCTTCAATTCTCACAAGATAATAAATACAACCCCTTAGAGATTAATTATACCTTATGACAAGAAATAGACCTACCTTCCTTGCTACCATTTGACAACCTCCCACTCAAGGATGGACTCATTAGGGATTCGGGATCTAGCTCTATGGGTCCTACCACCCATGAAGACACAACATGCATGCAACCATTCCAAACCTATAATGAAATCAAAATTCACCATACCAACTCCAACAGGCCACAAAGCATGACCTAATACAATACAACCCCGGATCAATGCCTATAAACCTTCTAGCAACAATATACCCAACAAAATGATGGATGCCAAAGATCCATACAATAACTTAGGCGCACAAGAAGCCCCACTAGCTACCAAAACAATAAAGAATAAATATTGGCACACCGAGCCTAACAATGTATGAACAACAAAAGTAAGGAAACTTCAACTTACTATTAATAGCATTAGGCACTTCATCCCCTCCTTGATCCACTTTATCATCATGACCACCTCGATCCAAAGGTCGACCACCTTTACACTACCCTCAAAAATATGGACAATCCACTAGCTTGTTACCCGCTTCCTTATATCCATAGCAAGCATTAGTCTTCCTTACCACCCCCTCATTACCTCTTTTACTCTTATTGTGTTTGCGAGGGCAATCCTTAACTTTATGAACCATCTCCCCACAAACATAGCAAGCATTAGTACCTCTCAAGCATGGGCCATCATGGCCTCTACCACATTTCGGGCTCCTAGCATAAGGTACCACACCACCACCACCTCTAAACTTGAGACCTTGGAACTTACCCATATTACGGGCCCTCTTGGCCTCACTATCTCCCTTCTCACCACTGGAAGTCCCGAGAGCACTCACTTTTTTGGTCGAGGTGAGTTGCCAATTTTTCTACTGCTTTGGCCATTTTCCATAGAGCATTGCAAATCTCTGCATTCATCATAGCAGCATCTTGAGTAACTTGAGACGTATCCTGAAATGTAGCGGTTAGGGGTTAGCAATAAGACCTAGGGTATCTAACTCTATCGCACGACATAGATCATGAAGATGTGAAACATTTTCTAAAATGTCTCACATCCTCCTATTCATAATTAGGTTGCACAACACAAACATGAATAAGACTCTAATCAACGTGGTGTGTTGGACTCAGACAATCTATCAACCTAGTTCTTTAATACAATTTTTGTCATGACCCAAGCCTAGGGACTAGATGTGATCAGCAAATGAGGAACCCGAAGGAACCCCAAACAAGCCTTATAGCATACCATTACATATCCTTGGTGGTGGAAGCAATATACAATGACATAACAAACATGAAAAAGGGAAATTGGGACTAAGGGAGAGAGAGAATTTAATAACATAGATGAGTCAAAGCTCAAACATAATACATAACTTGTCCAACAACACCTCTAAACTTAAATACATAGCGGTGGCCAAGACAAAGCAACCAGGCTCACCTTATGGTCATAAGTATACTATAAATTAAAGAGATTCTTAGTACATAACATAAGAGAATAGTCACTGTCTCCAGAATGGAGGACTCACCAAAGGCTAACTTCAACAATCCGTCTAGCCACGAAAAGAATCAATAGGAGCTCCAGTTCCTACATGTTAACATCATGTAGGCATAGAGTATGCATTATTATGTTCAAATATACTAAGTATGTAAGATGCAATGCAAACAAAAATTAAGCATCATAATCAAAATGTATAATAATAGGCAATAGGCATACTATAACAATATGACATGTATGATCAATGCATAAGAAAAACATGCTTAAGTAACTCATACTCCTATAGGATATTATGTGTGCATAAGAGACCAAGCTAGATTTCCAAAGTACAACTTTTGGTAGGTTAGTGATGATGCCGCCCCATCACCTAGGTGGATGTGTACAAATCCCCATCTGGGTTGGTGATAATGTCACCCCATCACCTAGGTATGGAAGTACAAACACTTTCCTAGGTTGATGAGTACAAACCCCCATCAAGGTTAGTGATGATGACTCTCCATCACCAGGTGGAGAAGTACGAACCCTTCCCTAGGTTGATGAGTACAAACCCCCATCTAGGTTATTTGGGTTCTTAGTCCTCCCGAATTAGGCATGGTCTAATGTAACACTTTATATACAATTTATCATATACATAAGATCATTTAATTATCCTATAACCAATCATATCATATCTCATGCTTTGGACCTTCAACTCCTCAAGAAACCACATCAAGATATTTTATCAAACACTTAGAGGGTGTGTAACGCTAGTATAAAAACATGAAATAAAGAGATAAAATCATGCAAGAAAATTCATTGTAAAACTATCAGTCAACACCTTGCAACACCCTAAAGTAATATACATCAGAACGCCTCATCAGATATTACAATAGATCAAATATTTATAGCTCAAAACATGGAAAAACAATCACAACTTTATATAGCTTTAACATAGTGTGCAGTGAATTTCATAATAGGTGAGACCCATTTATAAATCAACTTTAAATCATGCAATTTGAGTAAAAGGAGGCTTGGGTATCATGGGTGAAAGGAACCCATGAAAGAAACCCACATACCTTAGCTTTGGAGATTCCTCGAAAGACACTGGAGATGGAGACTTGAAGCTTGAATGAAATACTTGAAGAAATCCTTAAAATTGGTCTTGAGTTTTCGAATTTGAATTTAGGGTGAAATATAAGTCTAAGTGTTTGAGTGATTATTGAGAAATGTTTTGGATGATATCAGGGTGAAATAAGGCTAAGTATAGGTACTTTCAAGTATGTGAACCCTTAGGCCCAAGACTTGAAAGTCTTGGACCGAAGTCAAAAAAAAAAAAGAAAAGAGACCAAAATAACATTGGTCCGCCTTGGCGTAAGAGACGCGGATTACTCACTGAAATTTGCATCTCTACACAAATGAGTTTCACGAAAACATGCATAAATTCTTCATCCAAACTCCAAATGTGGTGAAACCAGGTGTATTGGAAAGCGAATTCAAAGAACTTTAATTTGGTAAGTTGTACGCAACCCAGATCTTTGTGTGCTAAGAGATATGCCTATTTAAACTTGACCCTTCTAAATCACGTTTTTGTGATTTTTGATTTTGATACGGTTGCTCTAAAATTTGGGTTAGACACATTTCCTGCTCAATTTCTCCCCTCGAACAAGAATGTGAAGTCAGATTTTTAAAATAATGAACGAATTTTTAGATATATATAAATTACGATTCTGGGCACTTCTAAGGCACATTTTCAGGCACTCTTTTTGAGGTCATTTCAGTAAAATCATGCAATTCAAGAGTGAAATCATGCAAGAAATTCCATTGTAAACCATCAATCAATACCTTGCAACAACCTCAAGAAATATACATCAAAACTCCTCCTCAAATCTTACAATAAATCTAAGATTTATAGCTCAAAACATAGCAAAATAGTCACAATTTCACATAGCTTTAACATAGTGTGCAGTGAATTTCATAGTATGCAAGATCCATTTGTAAATCAACTTTAAATCATGCAATTTGAGTGAAAGGAGGCTTGGGCATCATGGGTGAAAGGAACTCATAAAAGAAACCTACATACATTAGCTTGGAGATGAGCTTGGTGAAGATTGGAGTTGGAGACTTGAAGCTTGAAGAAGAACCTTGAAGGAAATCCATAGTTCCAGATGAGGTTTTGAGACTTGAATTTGGGAGTGAAAAATACGGCTAAGTATTGGAGTGAGTATTAGAAAATGATTAGGGTGATATGAGGGTGAAAAATGACTAAGTATAGGTAGAAACACGTTTGGAAGCACTTAGGCCCATGACTTGAAAGTCTTGGACCGAACTAAAAAACATAGTCACAAAATAAAGCAGAGGCGCGTCACGGAAGGGGTGCATTTTGCTCTCTAAAATCACATTTTTGGAATTTCGAATTTTAATACGGTTGCTCTAAAATCAAGGTTAGAATCTTTTCCCCTAATTTTGACCCCTTGAACAAGAATATGTAGTCGAATTTTGGATATCCTACACGGATTTTAAGTTATGTGGAATTTAAAATTTTGGGCATTCTGAGGCACATTTTCCGGCAATTCTTGGGATCGTTTCAATATCTCCCCCTTGGGAACATTCGCCCCTAAATGTAAAAGAGACATAAAATACAAGAGTGATTACAAACAAATTAGCCCCAACAAGAATGCAACATTACATTTAGAACACCATTTTAAAAATCTCAACATAAGTGTAAAATCGTCATAAGTTTGCCAACTTAAACATGAATGCGTATGAGTGATATAGGGGCTAAAATATAAGACTCGAAATCACATGGGGGACATAGAATTAGTACCTTAGGCTTGAGTGGATTGGAAGAGATAAGGATACCACTTTTGCATGCCCACTTCGGCTTCCTATGTAGCACTTTTGACTTGTTGGTTCCTCCAAAGGACCTTAACGGATGCCACCTCCTTATTCTTCAATCTCTTCATTTTCCTATCCAAAATTTGAAACGTAGTCTCCTCATAAATTACTTTATCCTCAAAAACACATACCATATTAAGAGGCATAATAGAATTAGAATCACGAATATATTTTCTCAACATATACACATGGAACACCGAATGAACCAAATTCATTTCACTAGGCAACTTCAACTCATAGGCTACCTTGCAACCCTCTTTATCACCTTATAAGGACCAACATATCTTGGAATTAACTTTCCATGTTTACTAAAATGAACCACACCTTTCATTGGAGAAACTTTCAAATAGACCCGATCACCCACTTTGAATTCAAGGTCTCTTCTTCTCACAGCAGCATAGGATTTTAAATGACTTTGGGCTGTTTTCGACTTTCCCTAATCATCATAACCTTCTTAAGTGCCTCCATGACTAGATTAGGTCCCAACAAAGCCACCTCTCCAACCTCAAACCAACCAACCTGTGATCTACAATTTCTCCTATAAAGAACCTCAAGAGGAGCCATACCGATACTAGAGTGATAGCGATTGTTGCATACAAACTCAATCAAAGGAAGATTGTCATCCCAACTGCCCTTAAGCTCCAAGACACAAGTGCTAAGCATATACTCAAGTATTTGAATGATTTTTTTTGCTTTGCCATCTGTTTGAGGGTGAAAGGTCGTACTAAAATGAACTTTTGTACCAAGACCCTTTTTAAAAGATCTCAAAAAATGTGAAGTGAATTTTGCACCACCATCTGATATGATGTACGAAGGAACCCCATTTACCTCACTAACTTATGGATGTAAAACCTTGTATACTTTTCAACCCCATATGTGGTCTCAACAGGTAGAAAGTGAGCCGATTTCGTCATCCTATTAACCAAAACCCAAATGGAATAAAAACATTTTCTAGTCTTGGGAAACCCAACCCCAAAATTCATGTTAATAGCCTCCCACTTCCAGGTAGAAATACCTGTGTCTTGGGTTAGGCCACTCGGTCTTTGATGTTTGGCTTTGACTTGTTGACAACTATGGAAAATGGAAACGAATTTGGCAATGCCCCTCTTCATGCCTCCCCACCAATAAACATCTCTCAAGTCTCTATACATTTTGGTGGAATGGGGTGGATGGAATAAGAAGAATTTTGGGCCTCATTGAGGATTTTCTCCCTAAACCATCAACACATGGCACACACAACCTACCTTGCTACCAAATAGCACCATCTCCCGCTTGAGAGAGAACCTCTACTTTGCCCTGTCACGACCCAAGCCTAGGGCCTAGATGTGACATGGCGAA
Organism: Solanum clarkiae; assembly: GCA_011800125.2. NCBI lineage: Eukaryota > Viridiplantae > Streptophyta > Magnoliopsida > Solanales > Solanaceae > Solanum > Solanum clarkiae. The sequence goes on along the minus strand of JAABOM020125226.1, from coordinate 4,612 downwards.
TGGGGAACCCGAAGGAACCCTAAATAAGCCTCTTAACTTGTCATTATATATCATTAGTCGTGGAAGCATATAAAAACATTAATGAACAAGAATAGGGGCAAAGGGGCTAAGGGAAAATATTGCACAATATCATAGTCAAGAGATAAGAGTCAAACTCATATCATAGATACATAACATTTCCAACAACCACCTCTACTACATAGATAAGAGCGTGGCCCATGATAGAGCAACCGGGCTTACCCTCATAGTCAAATTGAACATAAAAATGAGTGTCTTAATACATAACAAGAGAGCATAGACTAAGGTCCCTGGATTGGAGAACTTACAAACTAGCTTGAGTAGTATCGAACTAGCCACGTGGAGGAGGATGATCAAGTTGGGCTCCAGTTTCTACATGGTGAGATCATGTAGGCAAGAGTATGCATTAGTACATTTGAATGTACAAGTATGTAAGATACAGTGCAATAAAAGATAAGCATTATAATCAAGATACATAACAATAAGCAATAGGCATAGTATAACAATATGGCACGTGTGATCGATGCTTAAGTAAAACATGCTTAAGTAACTCATACTTATATAGGATTTCATATGTGTAGAAGAGACCAAGCTAGTTATTCAAGGTACAAACCCCTTGGTGGTTGTGTGGTATAAAGCTCTCACATGGTTGATGATAATCACACCTTATCACCACAGTGGCAAAGTATAAACCTTTCACATGGTTGATGAGTACAAACCCCCACCTTGGTTACCTGGGCTCTTATCCCCTCAGATCGGGTATGGTCTAATGCAACACTTTGTATAGATTATAGCATATACATAAGCTCATTTCATCATCATATAGTCATTCATATCATACTCATGCTTTGGACATTCAACTCCTCAAGAAACCATATCCGGACTTTTTATCAAATACTTAGAGAGTGTGTAATGCTAGTATAAGACTATGAAATATAGAGATAAAATCATACAAGAAAATCCATTGTAAAATAATCAATCAACACCTTGATACACCCTCAAGAAATATACATCAAAATCCCTAATCAAATCTTACATTAGATCCAAGATTTATACCTCACAACAAATCAAAACAGTCACAACTCTACATAGCTTTAGCATAGTATGCAGTGAATTTCATAATATGCAATACTCATATGTAAATAAATATTAAATCATGCAATTTGAGTAAAACGAGGCTTCGTTATCATGGGTTAAAGGAACCCATGAAAGAAACCCACATACCTTAGCTTAGAGATGAACTTAGTGAAGATTGGAGATGGAGACATGAAGCTTGAAGAAGAACCTTAAAGGAGAACCTTAGCTTGGGATGAGGGTTTGGGACTTGAATTTCGAGAGTGAAAATATGGCTAAGTGTTTGAGTAATTATTGGAAAATGTTTTGGGTAATATGAGGCTGAAATTTGGCTAAGTATGGGTAAAATGTTTGGGACCACTTAGGCCCAAGACTTAGAAGTCATGTACCAAACTAAAAAAAATAGTCCTCAAAATGAACAGAGGCATGTCGCGGAGGAGACATGAAAACCCCAATGGAAATTGCACTTTTGGAATTTCATAATTGCTAATTTTTCTCTCTTAAGTTAGGCTTAGATCCTCTTTCACCTAATTTTGACCCCTTGAACAACAATATGAAGTCGGATTTTTGAAATAGCAAATGAATTTCGAAATATATAAAATTTAAAATTTTTGGCATTCCGAGGCATTTTTGGGAACTTTTTGCAGTCGTTTCACTTTAATAGTTGATTTAACCCTCATCTTACCTCTATTCTTGAATCCTTTTCACTGTTGAATTCCTCATTACTTAGGGAATGGGTTCATAGTATAATTTTCAAATTTTAGCTATAGTTTTTAGCATGTGATTTTTGACCATTTTACCCTTTTTTTCCTCGAATTATTTGATTTTAATGTCATTAGATTTTTTATGTTATTAGGATGCAATATTTGAAAATATTTTGGTGAATTGTAGTACCGTAGAAAGGGAAAGGCAGTGATTTCAACTTGGTTCGAGAATTTTTTTGAGGCAAGGGGACTTGTATGCTCCTATATGTGTGTAATTGACTTTGGAGATAGAATTGTAACATCATAGGCTTGATCATGATATTTCGCATTGAATAGTTGTCAATTTGGTGATATCTTGACTTATAAGCAATTGTTGATTCGTAACTTATATAATTTTGTGAATCATTCAATGTTCATAGTAAGATGGTGCCTACTTTGTGTACGATTGACATACTAAGACTGGAGTGATATTGAGACATTGATGATATTGAGTTGTTGATGATATTGAGAAGTTGAGACCATTATGATTTTAATACTATATCTTGAACTTGCACATTGTATTTACTATCGTTTGTGCATTGATACTTATGATGGACTACGACCGAGATGTGAGTAAGGTAACATGTGGATTGTGGGTTGAGGTCTCTATATGTCGAGCTGAGGTAGTATGTTGGCAGTCTGAGGTCATTTTCGGATGGGTCCAAGGTTAGTTTCAGATAAGTGGGCATGAGCTGAGATCATTGCTAGCTAAGTTTACAGATACATGGTCCATGTGTTATCCCCATGGATTATATCTGAGGCAGTCATCTAATCAATGGATATTTATTCATAGACAGTCATGCATCATATTTATCTGACATTGCATCGCATTATTCACAAGTCACAGAATCCACTCCATCATATGATTGACATTGTTGTAAATAATTTATGAGACTGTATACTTATTACATCCTTGATAATAAATAAGAGTTGGACCTACTTATATACTTGTGTATGGAGATACTATACCATATGATGAGTATATCTGTATTACCATGATTTGTACAATATATTGTACTAGGACTTTTCTGGGTGTAGGGTTATAGATGAGGATCCCTACTATGAGGAAGACACTTGCTTCATTGCTTACCGGACGGGGGGTTTCCGGACCAATTCCCAAGGTCCAATCAGGACTATTGGTGCTAAGGTCAAGGAAACCATGGTTGGAACTATATAGAAATGGTGCCTTCATAGACAACTGTGGAGGTTACTATGACAGAAATAAGGGCCAAGACAGAGATACAAATTCGGGTGGCAGAGATCGTTATAGAAATGGTTCTTATGTGCATCAACATAATTGTGATATTAGTGCTAGTAGTTCTAGAGTTGAGGAGATGTTTAACCGCCTGTTAAAGAAAGCTGAAATATGGGATGAGACCTTGAGGGGGATGAAATCTTCTATCTCTAACATAAATCATAAAATCAAATCTTATTCTATTGCTATCAAATAACTGGAGCAATACTCTGGTCAAGTATCAACTCAACTCAACCAACATCAGAGAGGTACACTACCTAGCAATGCAGTTCAAAAACCTAAGAATGAGGGGAAATGCATGGAGACTACTACTTATGGTGGCAAGAGTACCATTGATTCTCCCAATGCCAGTAGATGATGATGTTCGAAAGGAAGCAATTGAGGTCAAGGATGTTTATACCAAAGATGATTGTGTCAAAGATGAGGTGAGTGATGTTTTAGAGGTACGGCAGAAGCTGAAGTCCCAATTGCCCTAGACCTTCTCCTCCCTTCTCTTAAAGAATCAAAAAGAAGGAGAAGGAGGGAAAGTTCAAATACTTTCTCTCCGTGCTGAAATAGTTCTCCATCAACATCCCTCTCATTGAGGCATTGGAGAAGATGCCAGGGTATGTGAATTTTATGAAAGACCTGGTTACAAATAAGGGCATTGTAAGTTAGGAGCTCTCCCAAGAGCTTCAACATTTCAGTGCAATTGCCACAAGGTCCTTAGTGCAAAAGTGCAAAAATCTTGGCGCTTTTACCATACCCTACTTTATTGGAGATATGGAGTTCGCAAGGGCATGTGTGTGATCTTGGTGCTAGCATAAATCTATTACCCTTTGTGTTATTCAAGAAGCTAGGATTGAGAGACCATACCCCAATGAGCATGCGATTGTTGATGGCTAACTACACGGTGAAGAAGCTTGTGGAGATACTCTATAGTGTGCTCATCAAAGTTGATAAATTCATATTCCCTGCAGACTTTGTGATCCTGGACTGCGAGGTAGAATTTTACATCCTAATCATCTTAGGGAGGCATTTCTTAGCCACTAGATGCACCTTAGTGGACATGGAGAAGGGCCAACTCGAGTTCAGACTGGGAAAAGATGAGATCGTGTTCAAAGTCTGCCGACATGCAAAGAAAGAGGATGATTTGAGGGTAGTCTCTATTATTGAGGGTGTTGATGATGCAGAGTGATGACGCCCAATTTACACCTCTTTTTTAGAGGATAAAGTGGCACTATCGAGATATAGAACCTAACAAAGGTTGGGGTCGATCCCACATGGGATACGTACACTTACAAAAATTCACCAATATGCACTCTATGTAATTAACCGACTCGATTCCTCCAGGGGGTTGCAATAATCAATGAGAAAATAAATTGAACTATCATGAAATAAAATTCAATAATATAGAGGAACTAGGGTATTGCACTCTATGTAATTAACTGACTCGATTCCTCCAGGGGGGTTGCAATAATCAATGAGAAAATAAATTGAACTATCATGAAATAAAATTCAATAATATAGAGGAACTAGGGTA
>JAABOM020125175.1:0-21941 GCA_011800125.2 Solanum clarkiae | reverse complement strand
GTGGTAAGGTCTGCGTACATTCTACCCTCCCCAGACCCCACTTGTGGGATTTTACTGGGTATGTTATTGTTGTTGTAGTAGACATTGGTGCCTGCGCCAACACGGGCCCAATATATGTTATTTTGTGTTTTAATTTATGTGATATAGATAAAATTTAGAAGGTGAATTAAATGTTAATATGATTTTAAAATATTTAAAATTATCAATTATTGTGAATTATAGTGATTTTTTCTGTAATTTTTAAATAAAATATGTTATTACTCATCTCAATTTATGCGACACTAATAAAATTTCGAAAGTCAATTTTCTTTTATGTTTTTTAATTTTAACTTTTTTTAAAATTCTTATGATCCATATTACGTTGACACCATTTTTACGTAACACATGTTACCCATCTATCCTATTTATGTGACACTGATTCGAGTGTTAATTGAACTCTTTCTATGGCTTTTAAATATTTAAGTTGTTAAATCTTGTGATTTATAGTATATGATAAGTAGGTTTTTAAAAGGGTATTTAAGTAATTTGACTTTTAATTAGGGAGTTCTATCGTATGTCTATATATATGTGCGTGTGCGAAAGAAAAAGGGACTTTTAATGCAAGTTTTGTCGCTACTAAAATTACATATTTCCCCCAATGAAGTGCACACTTTCTCTGAAACGACCCAAAAAGTGCCCGAAATCATAATTTTCATATATCTAAAAATTCGTGTGCTATTTCAGAAATTCGACTTCATATTCTTGTTCAGATAGTCAAATTTAGGGGGAGAAGGATCTAACCCCGATTTTAGAGTGAACGATTCACAATTTTAATTTTTAAAGTAACGATTTCCAGTGGTGTTTCTGCGTTCCCAACGCGACACAAACCTGCTTTAAAACGGTGCCAATTTTTATTTCGGTCCAAGAGTTTTAAGTCTTGGGCCTAAGTCCTCCTATGCGTGAAAATACCTATACTTAGCCTTATTTTATCCTCATATCATCCTAAATATTTTTCAATACTCACCAAAATATTTAGCCAAGTATTTACTCCCAAATTTAAGTCCCAAAACCCTCATCCGGATCTAAGGATTTCCTCTCAAGCTTCAAGTCTACATCAATCTCAATCACGTTCATCTCCAAAGTAGAGGTATGTGGTTTCCTTCAGGGGTCAAACCCAAGCTCTCTTTACTCAAAAATTGCCTAATTTGAAGTTGATTTATTCATAGGCCTTATCTATTATGAAAATCACTACACACTATGATGGGTCTATGAAATTATGATTGTTTAACTATGTTTAGAGCTATGAATCTAAGATCTATGGTGAGGATTGATGAAGGATCTTGATGTATATTATTTGAGGGTATTACCAAGTACATATTGATGGCTTTACATTGATTTTTTTAGTATGATTTCACTCTTGAATTGCATGGTTTTACACTAGCATTACACACTCTCTACGTGTTTGATAAAATATCCAGCTACGATTTCTTAGGGAATTGAAGGCTCAATGCATGTCTTATGAGTAGAATGATGTTTTGACGATTATATGAGGATGAAATGATAATGAAATGAATGTATGCATATGATAACAAAGGGAGTGTATATTATCTCTATAGCATTACATGTTGACCACTAACCGTGTTGAAGGGTTGGTACCTTGACCACTTTAATGGAGGGTGTTAAGTCCATTAACCGTGTTGAGGGGTTGGTACCTTGACCACTTTGATGGAGGATGTTAAGTCCATTAACCGTGTTGAGGGGTTGGTACCTTAACCACTTTGATGGAGGGTGATAAGTCCATTAAGCTTGTTGAGGGGTTGATACCTCGACCACTATCAAGGGGGTGTTAAGCCTTGGATTCTGAGTACTAGTTGCTTGGTTTATGAAGATGGTCTCTTCTTATCTACGTAATATGTTCCATATAAGCATGTTTTACTTCAAGTATCATTCATACATGTCATATTGTTAGTATGATATTCATTGCTTATGATTATGCATTTCGATCATGTTGTCTATCTCTTATTGTATTGCATCTTACATACTTAGTATATTCAAATGTACTAACGCATACTCTAAGCCTACATGATATCACTATGTAGGAACTGGAGCTCCTTTTGGCCATCCTCCTCCTCCACGTGGCTGGTGTGATTGCCTCTCAAGCTAGTTAGTAAATCCTCCATTCCGGGGATGTTAGTCTATGTTTTTTATGCTACGTACTGATACTTTCTTCTTTATCGATACTTTGACAATGAGTGTGAGCCCGGTTGCTTTATCTTGGCCCTACTAAGTATCATTGTTTAGAGGTGTTGTTGGAAAAATTGTGTATTATGCTTGAGCTTTGACTCATCTATAATATTTAAGTATTATCCTTTCCTTTCTCTTTTCCCCTTAGCCCTTATTTCCCTTGTTTAAGTTTCTTATATTGTTGTCTTTCTTCCACTATCAAGGATGTGTGTACGAAATGCTAAGAGGCTTTTTTGGGGGTTCCTTCGGGTTCCCCATTCGCCAGTCACGTCTAGGCCCTAGGCTTGGGTCGTGACAAAGATCGTATCGGAGCACTAGGTTGTTAGATCCTTAGAGTCCAATAAACCACGTTGATTAGAGTCTTCTTCATGGTTGTTTTGTGCACCACAACTATGAGTAGGAAGCTATGAGACGTTTCAAGAAATATTTCTCTTCTTCGTGGTATATATCGTGCTATAGAGTTGAAGTAAGTTTTCATCCCCTAACGATTGTCCTTTCCTATGCTAGATCATTCCTAACACAAAACGAATAAGAGCTCACCCTCCCGAGGAATAACCGGCTCATGATGAGCTCTGGGATGCTCTCGCCATGCTTGCACAAGTTGTGCCTAATCAAGGCACCCAAGGGGCCCAAGCCCCTCATGCTCTTACTCTGACATCTCAAGTGAGGGACTTCATGAGGATGAATTCATCAGTATTCTATGTGTCAAAGGTTGATGAAGACCCTCAAGAGTTCATTGATAAGGTCTACAAGGTATTGGCTATCATGGGAGTTAGATCGTAGGAAAAGGAGGAGTTGGCGGCTTACCAACTCAAAGGGGTGCACAAATATGGTTTAATCAATGGAAGGAAGAGAAGGGGGTTGACACTGTGGTCCTATGGGATGAGTTCAAAGTGGCTTTCTTAATCGGTTCTTCCTACTTGAGCTTGGGGAAGCTAAATTGGTGGAGTTCATGAACTTAAAACAAGGTGCTATGAGTATGAGGGAATATGCCGTCAAGTTCAACCAACTATCTAAATATGTTCCCCACTTGGTTGTTGACCCCAGGGCTAGGATGAACAAGTTCGTTATGGGTGTCTCCAACTTGGTGAGTGAGGAGTGTCGGTCTGCTATGTTGATTAGTGACATGGATTTGGCCCACTTAATAACCTATGCCGAACAAATGGAGGAGGAAAAGTTGAGGAAGAGGAGAGGTAAGGAGGCCAAGAGGGCTAGTGGTGAAGGAAAGTTCCAAAGTTAGTGATAGTATTGTACTTTATTGTAGGTGCCCAAAATTTGGTAGATGCCATGATGTCCCATGCTTAAAGAAGACCAATGTTTGTTATGGTTGTGGAGAGAAGGGTTACAGGATAATAGATTGTCCTCATAGGTGCAAAAAGGATAGAGGTGGCGATGTTGACCAAGGGGATGCTCCAAGACGTAATCGGTTCTATGCTCTTCAAAGAAGGCAAGAAGGGGAAGAGGTTCCCGATTATGCTACTAGTATATTAAAGGCTTTTCTTGATATTATTGTGCATGCTTTGATTGTTCGGGGGGTTACTTTCCTTTCATTGTTCCTTTTGTTGATAGTAGAGTATGCTTATATGAGTTTGTTGTTGCTAGAAGGGTTTAGGGGTGGTTCATATTCTTATTGCATGGGTTCTTGTCTTGAAATTTTGGTTGAGCTTAGTTTGTGGATTGGAGGTCTTGATTTGGTTTGGCTACTTTCTTGTGGTATTTCTAATGAGTGTGGAACCCGTAAGGTTGTGATACGATGGTTTTGGGTAGTCGATTTGTTTGGAAAACTACAATGGGATAGTTACTTCTCTAAGCTTGATCGTTGTTCGGGTTTTGTCTCTAAGTGAGGATGAGGGTAGGTGATATTCCTAAGTGTGTTTCCGAACAAGGGGTGGGCATTTGATTGTTGTTGGAGTTGTTTGGTTTGCTTGCACCGACCATGTTTAGGATTTGCATGAATAAGGTCTTAAAACCCTGCTTGACATGTGTTGTCGTAGTATCTAAAGGTATTGCATTGATTTACTTAGAGCTTGTGAATCATTTGGATGTAGGGTTGCAAGTCTCGGATGATGAGGGGATTGTTTACTAATTATGATAGGTGTGAATGGAAGATGACAAGAAGGTAGTTAGAATTCTTTAAGGGTCATCACATGAGTATGCATCATTTTCCCCAGTAAGTTTAATATTGTGGTTGATGCTCTAAGTAGCCTAGCATGTGTTGATGATGGTCACAAAGAAGTGACTTGATGGGTCTATTGTTTGGCTAGATTGTGGGATTAGGTTGGAGGAAGTTGAGCATGGTAGTGTAGTATTCTTGATGGTTCCAAATCTTCTTGGGTTGGAGAGGTCTAGGTTAAGCAAGGCCTTGATTCTATCTTGTTAGGGTTGGAAGTTTTGGGTGAAGAGAGAGCTGAGAGGAGGTTTTCTCCCAAGGGGGAGATCATGGTTCATGGTACCGAGTGGATTAGATGGGTTTAAGGTTGACAATTGAGTTTAGGATTACGAGTCCTTGTAGAATGTAGAGGGAGGTTGATAAGGTTGCTTAAGGATTGGCATTACCTAGGGTTATGGTTATGGTTTGTCTGGTTTTTCAAGCTTCTAGGTTGAAGGGATGTGTTAGTGACTCTAGTTCTTCAGAACTCGTTAAGATTGTGGGTGATGTGGAGGATAAGTTGACTTAGGATAAGGTCCCGGTGGAGGTGTGGATGGATAAGTGGCGAAGTTATCTAATAATTATGTGGTGTTTGTCAAGGCCCTTTTAAGGGAGTTTTCTATTCGTATGTGTCTCTTGGGGAGCCGGGCATGCATGGAGGAGCAATATCCATATCTATTCTATTCTATTCTATTCAAGCTTATGATAATACATCAAGTCCTTTTCTATGATTACAAGTCTTGTTTTTCAGCCCCTACATCATTCATATGCATTCATATTTAAGTTGGCAAACTAATAGTGATTTTACACTTATGTTGAGATTTTAAAAATGGTGTTTAAAATGTAATGTTGCATTCTTGTTGGGGCTGATTTGTTTATGATAACTCTTTTCATGTACATTTCTTCTACATTCGGGAATGAATATTTCCAAGGGGGAGATATTGGAACGAACCAAAAAGTGCCCGAAAATGTGCCTTGAAAGTGCCCGGAATCGTAATTTTCATATATCTAAAAAAATTTGCGCTATTTAGGAAATCCGACTTCATATTCTTGTTCAGAGGGTCAAATTTAGAGGGAAAAGGGTCTAACCCCAATTTTAGAGCAAACAATTCACAATTTTAATTATTAAAGTGGCGATTTCCAGTGGTGTTTCCGTGTTCCCAACGCAACACACACCTTCTTTAAAATGGTGCCAGTTTTTATTTTGGTCCAAGACTTTTAAGTCTTGGGCCTAAGTCCTCCCATGCATGAAAATATCTATACTTAGCCTTATTTCACCCTCATATCATCCTAAACATTCTCCAATAGTCACCAACACTTAGCCAAATATTTACTCCTAAATTCAAGTCCCAAAACCCTCATCTGAATCTAGGGATTTCCTCTCAAGCTTCAAGTCTCCGTCTCCAACCTCCATTAAGTTCATGTCCAAAGATGAGTTATATTTCCTTTATGGGTTCTTTTCACCCATGATACCCAAGATCTCTTTACTCAAAAATTACGTGATTTGAAGTTAATTTATTCATGGGTCTTATCTATTATGAAAATCACTGCGCACTATGATGGGTCTATGAAATTGTGATTGTTTTACTATGTTTGGAGCTATGAATCTAAGGTTTATAGTGAGGATTGATGAAGGGTCTTGATGTATATTTTTTGAGGGTGTTACCAAGTATCTATTGATGGCTTTACATTGATTTGTCTAGTATGATTTCACTCTTGGATTGCATGATTTTACACTAGCATTACACACTCTCTAAGTTTTTGATAAAATATCTGGCTAGGGATTCTAGAGCAATTGAAGGCCCAATGTATGTCTTATGAGTTGAATGATGCTATAATGATTATAGGATGATGAAATGAATGTATGTATATGATGATGAAGGGACTGTGTGTCTATATATATATATATATATATATATATATATATATATATATATATATATATATATGATATTATCTCTATAGCGTTATATATTAACCATTAACTGTGTTGAAGGGTTGGTACCTTGACCACTTTTATGGAGGTTGTTAAGTCCATTAACCATGTTGAGGGGTTGGTACCTTGACCACTTTGATAGAGGGTGTTAAGTCCATTAACCGTGTTGAGGGGTTGGTACCTTGACCACTTTGATGGAGAATGTTAAGTCCATTAACTGTGTTGAGGGGTTGGTACTTGACCACTTTGATAGAGGGTGATAAGTCCATTAACCCTGTTGAGGGCTTGATACCTCGACCACTACCAAAGGGATATTAAGCTTTGAATTCCGAGTACTAGTTGTTTGGTCTATGAAGATGGTCTCTTCTTATCTACGTAATATATTCCATATAAGCATGTTTTACTTCAAGTATCATTCTTACATGTCATATTGTTAGTATGCTATTCATTGCTTATGATTATGTATTTCGATCATGTTGCCTATCTCTTATTGTATTGTAGCTTACATACTTCGTACATTCAAATGTACTAATGCATAATCTATGTCTACATGATATCACCATGTAGGAACCGGAGCTCCTTTTGGCTATCCTCATTGTCCACGTGGCTAGTGTGATTGTCTCTTAAGCTAGTTGGTGAGTCCTCCATTACGGGGATGTTGGTCTATGTTTCTTATGCTATGTAATGATACTTTCTTCTTTATTAGTACTTTGACAATGAGGGTGAGCCCGATTGCTTTGTCTTGGCCCCTACTAAGTATCTATTTTTAGAGATGTTGTTGGACAAGTTGTGTGTTATGCTTGAGCTTTGACTCATCTATGATATTTAAGTATTATCCTCTCCTTTCTCTTTTCCCCTTAGCCCCTATTTGCCTTGTTTATGTTTCTTATGTTGTCTTGTCTTACTTCCGCCACCAAGGATGTCTGTATGATATGTTAAGAGGCTTATTTGGGGTTCCTTCGGGTTCCCCATTTGCCGATCACGTCTAGGCCCCAGGCTTGGGTCGTGACATCATCTCAAAATTAATCATTTTTTCTATGGAAGAAAGTTAATCTTGTCAAAGTATCAGCTAAAGCCCGAATTTGAGGAACAAGCTCGGTTAAGTATAAGGATTTTATAGGGCCCTGCTTTGGGATTTTAATGTGGGTCCCCTTTTTGGTTTCGAGATCAATTTAATTTTATTTTCTAGGATCTTGATGTCAAAATGATTGTATTACTGCTGTGATTCTATTTCTAATAGCTTGGCAGCATTCTGAGATTGCTCGGAAAGATAAAACACTAGTAAAGTGATCATGTGATCGACATATAGGTAGGCTATCATCTTTCTCCTTCTAGATTGAGTTAGAATATGTAAATCCTATATGGATAATATGGATATATACAGTACGGGAAAATTCGTTGGACATGCCATGTGTACTGTAACTTCTTCTTAACTAATTTTAGGGCCGACGGGTAATTGAATTATGTTATACTATTTTCCTCGTTGGTTGCATCTCACTAGGCACTAAATTGTTAAAAACTGTGGTTGAGAGTATGATATAAATATATGTAAATGTCTGGAAATATGTTGAGCCTGTTTGTGATTGGTATACCAATTTTTTGTTATATTCCTAATTATTTGGGATTATAGAGTATTTACTGACATGTTAAGACTATTAATGGGGTTGTTATATGAGTTAACTACTACACTATGGTGGTACTTTGATAGTTTACTATACGCATAATTATTTATTGTTGTTGTACCTTAGACTAGACTTAGGCAAGTGATGCTCTAGACCTGTATTGCTCAGGATCGATAGATTACCGTACATGCTCCAGTCTGACTTGAGAGTTATAGATCCCTATAGATAGAATTATCAAACTTGGGTGTGGCATAGTAAAGCCTCGGTTACATCCTTTGCACCACCGGCACGAGCTAATGCCGGGTCCATGGCTTGCGTTGAAGTCCAGAGCATAACCTGAGTTAGAGTCCATAGCATAGCCTGAGTTGAAGTCAGTGCATAGCCTGTGTTGGAGTCCAGGACATAGCCTAATGCTTGAAGTCTAGGCCATAACCTGCATTGGAGTCTAAGGCATTGGGGTACTATAGGAGATGAGGTGATTCTTGTAGAATTGTGATTATACATATAGGATTGGATTACTAGCTCACTTTAGACTCGAGACCACTAAGGCATACACCTATTCGCCCTCTCATTACGCATAGGTGTACCTTATGGGCTTATAGGGGCCCAGTTGATATATCAGCATAGATAGTAGAGCTTTATCCCCATGTATATCACTAACTAGATCCAGTTCTGATCGTTGTCATACTCACTTGCATTCAACTGGGTCGTTGCGATTAGAAATTTGTTCAGCTATATTCTATCTTATCCTTGCTTTATTTACTATTTTTACTTAGTCGGCCTATGATGCCTACTAGGTACCATACATTTGATACTCCCCCTACTTTCTACATTTGTTTTATAATGCATGGCCTAGTACAAACCAGCCATGTTGATTCATCTTATGGTAGCTATCATATTTGGGGACTATTGGTATGTATGCTCTCTATAGTAGTTCAGTACAACTGACTCCCAAGTCCTAGGAGGGTTATCTAGTATTGTTGTATATTAATCTATCATGTATCAGTTCAATTTTCATATGCTAGATATTTTTATTGTATTGCTCCCTCCTCTTACACATTACTAGCAGCTTTGGGCCAGATTTAGGCTTGACTATCAGGGGGTTGAGATAGGTGCCATCATGACTAGTAAAGTTAAGTTGTGACAAGATAGTATTAGAGCCCTAAGTTCGTTAGTCTCACCTGTACATAGTTGTCATCTAGTAGGGTCCTGCAAATAGGTACGAAGACGTTTATACCTTATCTTCGATAGGCTACAGGATGTATTAGGAATTTTTCTATGATTGCATCCTTCATGTAATTCTCATGTTAGCTTCACAAAATCTCATCTGGCTCATTCTTTCATAAAGATGGCTCACAGAAGTCGACCTTGGGGTAGAGAAAAGGCTGTAGCACTAACTTTGAACAGAGATGTAGCTCCAAAGCCAAGTAAAGGAGCATTTGAATGCCACTATTCCCCCTCAGCCAACTTGTCTAGAGTTGGCATAGCCCCTAACCGCACTTGTTATGACTCCAGCACTTCATGCAGCTATCGATCAGTTACTTGTATCTCTTGCGGGTGCATAGTAGGCACCAGGCCTAGCTTCGTGCCACTAGTGTAGCCTCCATCTCTCACTCTAGCAAAGCATGTGGCCCCTAAGTTTCAACCAGAGGTTGTTGAGGGCGTAAAGACTTATGAGGATTAGTGGGTGTTTGTTTACTTCCTCAAATTGGACCCTCAAAGGATTTTAGGGTGATTAGAGAGTATGCCCATACGTTTTTGATAACTTGTCAGGAGATATTGCAGGGTTTGAGGCTGTTAGAGTCTAGAGGTGTAGATTTCCCAACATATCAGCTTGATGAGCCAGTCAGATAGTGGTGGTGTGCTTATATGGGCACTAGGCCAGCTGGGTTACCACCAATCTCCTAGACAGAGTTCTTAGTGACAATTCTAGCTAGATATATATGCTCTGTGATTAGTTTTCTAGACTAGAGCAGGGTCTTTATAATAGTGTTAGAGTATGAGACTAGGTTCCATGAAATTTTTTGATATGCCAGTGCTATATTACCTATCGAAAAGAGCAGATCAGGTGCTTTGTCAGGAGACTGATGATGCAGATGAGGATTGAAACTTAATCAATATTTACATTGAGTCATGCTGTCCTTGATATTGTGGATCATTTACTATTGAAAAACTTTGTTACAAAGTCCACAAGGGCAGCTACAGTGAGACTCGATACAGGTCTAGGGAGTATCACAATAGGTCTCAGAAGAGATCCTAGACCAGGTCATCTTATTCAGCTAGTTGGAGATCTAGGGTCTCGGAGGGGCAGATACCATAGGTTGCAACAGTCGATGCTGTAAATCTTGAGCATCCCTAAGGGGTTATGACTGTAGGGGTCTAGACTACTAGTGTTGTAAGTGTTTCATGTGGAGAGAGAGGTACTTGACCTCTCAGACACGCTAATCAGCCCCGCCACCTACAGTTAGAGGCATAGATCGAGATCAGGACCACAGGGGTGCCACTGAAGGTTTAAAGATGATTAGCATAGGTACTGAGATGACCAGTATGATTCTGGAGATAGTAGAAATAGTAGTAGATATACCATATGAGGGGGCCGTCCGGAGCATTTCTATGTATTTCTAGCACAATTAAAGGCCAAGGCATTAAACAATGCTCTTACAGGTACGATTACTTTATGTCAATTGGTAGTGTTGGCTTTTTTGATCCCAGGTATATATGCCTTTATGGATTTGTTTATCTTTCTTCCTGTTTAGGGGTGAGCTCTAAGCCTTAGCAACCCCGCTTAGAAGCCCCAATATATTTTTCAACTCTAGTAAGAGACTTCTTTCCTTTTGTAGTAGTAGATAATTATGATATTAGAGCCATGCTTACTAAAGTGGCTGCATAGTATTGCAACTGGTGCTTGATTTGTTTGGCCTATAGGGTTTTATATGTTAGTCTTCCTATTATTCTTAGTTTGGGTGTTTATTCCTTGCCATTGTTATTATTAACTAGAGTAAGGTTGTTGCCAAGAGTAAGTGTGATTATAGAAGTGGTTCTATCGGTAGTCCTAGGTGATGTTGTGGTAGATTTTCCATGTTAGTAGGCGTAGGCATCCTACATGGTAAGATTATTGAGTTCTTTCGTGGATTCATGTTGCTTATTGGGTAGTTTCAGTGTGGATTTATTTTTCTTGGGTGATTGTTATAATTTTAGTTATTTTGGCTTGATTAATTGAAAACAGATACTAAGGGAAGGATTGAAGGAATTTCGGGTAATTCTAAAGTAAGTTTGAGTTTTGTTTCTAAGTCAGAGTACTATTTCACCATTGCTTGTTCTGTAGGGGTGCCAGTGAATTATGCAAGCCTCACATCTTTGTTTTTGGTGCTTGAGACTGCAGTTTTCCTTGACTTTCACAGATGAAAATTTTTGTAGTAGTTGATGTTGTAATGACCCTCCAAGTCATTTTTTAAAATTTTTTCACCCTTTGGATTGGTTAGACCCCTATAGCGACCTAAAGTCATTTGTGACTTACTGGCACTAATACTTTGATCCTATGGTCGCTCTTTTGGAAGTTGTATAGTTTTTTCATCTTGCGAGTTCGATTAAAGTAGAAAATGAGTTTAGCAGTAAAATCTAAGTAAATAGTCTCAAAACAAAATTATGACAGTTCCATCAGCTCTGAAATAGACCAGTTAGGCTAGAAGCATATTTCGTTAGAGTCCGAGGTTTTCACCATCAATTTATGCTGAGTTTTGCATTTTATCCTTCAAAACAGGTTAATAGTTGACTTCAGTCAACATTCTTGGAAAATGTGCTCAAATGAAAATTTTGACAGCATGGCTAACTCTTAAACATTGAGTGTGATCTGAAATAACCTTTGTTGGGTTCCAAAGCTTCGGAGTGCATTTTTGGAGCTCTCAATGGAAATTGATTAAATAAGACTTAGGTAAATAGGATCCACATTGGATCAAAATGATCTTCGATGAAAATCTTGATAGAACCATTGGATCCAAAATATCGTTTCCACTCAAATTTCACATATGGTTACTTAAAATTAGATTCTGAATGAGTTCTAAAGACCTCGCCGAAGAAAAAGAAGTTGGTTAAAATTTGGTGTAGAAGAGCTAGTACTCTGCATTCGTGGAGGTCCCTTTTGATTTGCTGAGGCTAAAAAGCCTATACTCCGCATTCGCGGAAGTCCCATCCATATTCATGGAGTTAAAATGATGCAATGCATATGTATTTATTTACAGGCTTCAAAAAATTTTTAGGAAAACTATGAAATTTAATATCTCCTTCATTCGGAAGCTGATTTCAGTGACTGAAAAAGCTAACTTGAGTATTCTTTTGACAAAAAAGTTGGTAAGTTCAAAAATTGCATTTGACATGATGTTCAAGGTAAAATTCACTAATTTGTTATTATGTATTATTGTTATTTGTCGAAAATTTTGGATAGTGATTCTTTGTCGTTTCGAATCGAATTTTACTGAAATTTGAGTCTATTTTGTGTTTTTTCATGAGGTACACGCTGTGGTGATATTGAAATTTTTTGATTTGGATGCATTTAAGATAAAATTTTTGTTGAACGTGTTGTTATTTTATGTTATCACGTAAAAAAATATTTTGCATTCTTGGGATGTTTTGTATCATTTTAATTATTGGATTAAGCCCAAATTTGAGGTACAGGGTTACCAAGTATAAGAATTCTTATACAGGCCTTGGTTTGAGATTTTAATGTAGGCCCACTTTTTGGCAAGTAGATCATCTTAAATCCTTTTTGTATGATTTTAATTCGAAACAACTGTATTGTCACAGTGATTCTATTTCAAATACCTTGGCCGCATTCTGAGATTGGTCGAAAAGGTAAATTTCTAGTAGAGTGATCAAAAACGCATATGATCGGCATAAAAGTGGGCTACATCAACCTCCTTCTGGGCTGAGTTAGAATATGTAAATCTTGTATGGATAGTATGAATATTGTACAGCAAATTCGTTGGACATGCCATGTGTACTGTAACTTCTGCTTAATTAGTTTTAGGTTCGGTGGGTAATTGAATTATATTGTACTATTTTTCTAGTGGGTTGTATCTCCCTTGGGACTTGATTGTTGAGGACTGTGGTTGAGAGCGTCATATAAATATATGCACACGTATAAAAATATGTTGATCCTACTTGTGATTGGTATACCGTTTGTTTGTTATATTCCTGATTGTCTAGGCTAACAAAGTATCTTCTAACATGTTGAGACTACTGATGGTTGTTATATCGATTATCTACTATAATATGGTGGTACTTTGATAGTTTACTATACAATAATGATTTGTTGTTGTTGGATATTAGTTTAGACTTAGGCTAGTGATGCCTTAGATCTTTGTTGTTTAGTATCGATGGATTATCGTATATGCTTCCGGTGTGACTTGACAGTCGTAGATCTCTGTAGACCAGATTACCAGACTTAGGTCTGTTAGAGTAAAGCCTCAGTTACATCCTATGCACCACCGATGCAAGCCCATGTCGGGTCCATAACCTGCGTTGAAGTCCAAAGTATAGCATGAGTTGGACTCCAGACCATAGACTGAGTTGGAGTCCAGAGCATATCCACAACTAAAGTCTAGTGCATAGTTGTTGGAGTGCAAGATATAGCCTAATGCTTAAAACCCATGTCACAACCTATGTTGGAGTACAATGCATTTTTTCAATTAAAGTCTCGACTTTGGGTTCTAATGCAGACGAGGTGATTCAGGTAGAATTGTGATTCTAACTACAGGATCGAGTTGTGAACTCAGTTCAGACTCGACACCACTGAACGTTACACCTATTCATCCTATTATTATGTGTGGGTATACCTTCTAGAAATAAAGGGGCCCAGTTGGTGTACGAGCATAAATAGTAGGGCTCTACACCTACGTACAAGTAACACTCGGTAAAATTACCAAAATACTCCTAGAATGGAGACGTTCGTATAACGCGTCTTCCCATGCTCTATTTGTGAATTCGAGACTGAATATATAATCAGCGTAAGAAATTGAATGGGAATATGGCCTAGACCCAATTTTAGAACTGGGTCAAAAAATAATTTTCGTAATAAATTACAAATCAGTGTGGGTGCACGATAGGTCCACGATGCAGATCCATCGCGAACTAACACTTAGTTTTTGTTCCAAACATTTTCTATGGGATTTCATAGGATTTTCGACGAAAAACACCAAAAAATTCGCGGTCCGCGTCACGGACTCCGCGTCCCAATAACTGACTTTTTTCAAATTTTGCGAGGGGCATCCTAGACCATTCCAAACCCCTCCTAGACTTAATATATGACCAAAATAGGTCATTTTAAGCGCAAAAAGGGTATATAATCCATTCTTAAGCCATTCTAAGTCTCTGAAAAAGACCTAGGGCTAAAAGAGATGGGAGAAGAGCGAGGAATTGAAGATTTCAAGATGGATTCATGCCAAATTGATCGTCTATCTTCGTTCCAGGTATGTAAGGGTAAACTAAAAATATGGGATTATTCTCCCATGTGTTCCATAAATGGTCTTAGAAGAGAGTTAAAGTTTCTTGAGTCTACATGCATGAATCTTGATTATTTTCTTGAAAAATTATACTTCTTACTTGTATTTTCATATGTTGATGATCATCATAAACTTGTTTTCTTGAATTGAATATTTTCATGAGATATTACATAAACCCTATATGTTAACTTTTAAAACCATGCATGAGAGAGAATAGGGATTGAGTCTAGAGCCTTGATAGAGAATATCGATTGTGATTATGATTGTGATGTTAGGATGATGATTGAGTTGATAGAAGTTGATAGCGCCTTGAGTCTCCATAAATGAACTCTAAAGATTTGTCTATTTGGTTGTTCTCTAATGATTGTTCTAAGCCTTGAGCTATTGACTGAGATGTTGATTGATGAGATGGTTAGAGTCTCTATGAGGCTGATTGAATGATGAGAGCCTTTATAATGCTGAGTGAGATGAGTCAATTGACATGTATTGACTAGATGGATTGTTTTATGAGCATTGAGTCATAGGAGGAGTATCGAGCATCGAAAGAGTAAGATTTAGTCCAACTCACACTCCTCAAACTACGCAGCCAAGCATAGGTGAGGATTAGAACCATTATATATCTCTGTGGTTCCCTCTCGATAGAGTCCCTGAAACAATAGAGGGCTTAACCGATTGTTGGGTTCACTAGTGGATTTGATTCGTCCCTACCTGGCAAGTATGGGATGGTTGTGGCATCAACGGTGACCTGTTGTACAATCACTGCCTCATAAGTGATTATTGTTGGATAAGAGAAACTCCCAGAAAGTTCCTGACTGGGTACTTTGAGTCGAGATGAGACGAGATGAGATGAGTTGAGATGAGTCCCTCTGAGTTAAGATAGGATGAGATGAGTTGAGATGAGTCCCTCTGAGTCGAGATGAGATGAGATGAGTTCAGTTGAGTTCCTTAGAGATGAGTCCCTCTGAGATGAGTCTGATTTAATTGATGATTCGATTGGTTGATGGTTCACTTGTCTACTCTTTATTGTTTCTTTAGATAGATAATTTGGCGTGTTGATTGATTTCTATATTGAGTTGATATTGTTTCTATATTATTCTACCTGTTTCAATTTTACTCAGCTATTTTACATACCAGTATATTTCACGTACTGACATTCCCCTCTGGGAAGGCATCATTTTATGATGTAGATACATGATTTAGGGAACGTCAATAGGCACGTCGTTAAGGATTTGAGACGTTCAACTGATTGGTGATCCTCCCCTACTTTGGAGGATTCATTGTACTTATGTCATCTTGCTTTGGATTTAGATTAATTAGCTTTATTTTGATTAAGGTAGCCATGGGTATGTCATTGGCACCACTTGATAGTGATAGAGGCTTCATAGACTAGAGTCGAATCTTGATTGTAAGACTTGTTGAGCCTGTTTCTTTCTACTAGCCTATTTATTTATAATATTATTTTTGAGACTACATGATGATGCACCCATTTACTTCCTTATGTTTTCCCCTGATTAGTAGAATGTATGAATGAATGAATGTGATGAGGTCGAGTGGTTCGCTTGGGGACTATTAATAGTCTCTAGGTGCCGGTTACGCCTAGGGTACCCTCTCGGGGTGTGACAAACTTGGTATTAGAGCACAAGTTCAAGTGTCATAGGGAGTCTATGAAGCCGTGTCTAGTAGAGTTCTTATTATTGGTGTGAAAAGCTCCACATCCATAATTTGGAGGATATAGGACATTTAGGAATTGCTTCCCTTCTTTTTGATTCTCAATCGTGTGATAGAGCTATTTTCTTAGAAGTCTATGATGATTCGTGAGATGCTTTAAACCTTTCGACTATGCCTCATCCATGAGATGATAGAGGTAGTAATGTGCAAACTCTTATCGATGAGACTCCCTGCGGCAAAGTAATCAGAATAGTAGAGAGACTACACCAGTCTTGAGAGAAGCTAACTAGTATGATAAGTTGATTGACCAGGAAGAGTATACTATTACTCATATGAACTTTGCATTTGAGTTAGCTCTAGATGTACCCAGACCCTCTTATTCAAAATTTTCTTTCGATATTATCCTTAAGAGAGAAACTTATGTCTCTGAAAGAGTTTAATGCTAACACCTAAGTGTGAGGTGTAAGCTCTTATAAATCCTGAGTAGAATTTAATCATCCTAATGTTAGAAGGATAAGGATGGAAAAACAGGATAAGATAGCAAGAGTGATGGTTGATTGAGGCTTGTAGTTAAGAGTTATGTACCTATTAGGTAAGTAATGAGGTGACGAGTCGATAGCCATACGTTTGATGAAAGAGCCATAAGTACCCTATGATTTTCATGATGAGATATAGAGGAAGAGTTATTGTTAGAATGTGATAGACTATGCTCAAACCAGAAGGACGTTTATGTTCATGTAGTATTCATACTATTGAGGGTGAAGTGTAGATGTTGAATAGGGGAAAAGACTGCTTTCTAGGTAATAGATCTAAATTAGTCCTATGATTTTTAAGTGAGAGTTCATGAGATTCATTGAGTTATGAACCTTTGTTAGATAAGGAGATATGACTGAATAGGTGAGTGGTACTGAATTGTAAGGAAAGTGATGTTATGGGCAGAGTACAAGTGTCCCTTAGGTAAGACGAGTGAAACAAGGATAGCTTAGTAGATAAGAAGAGACTTAAGATGTGTACCCATGATTGTATAAAGATGTGTGAAGCTCTAAGCTATTACTGCTATAAGAATCTAGATAGTATATTCGTGTTGTCTATGTGGAGTAGTCTGATATAAGCATTCCTTGTCATCCTGAGCAACTAAGTTAATTAGGACGTATCGATAGACGATAATGAGTTTTTCCCTTATAGTCTAAGTCTCATCCAAATAAGTTTATGAGGGCACAGAAATAGAGCATTAGTGGGCACATAAGTAGAGCATTAGTAGGCAAACAAAGAGGTCAGACTGCAAGAATTGTGTGAAGTGGTTATGTATGCCATTAAGAGCAATAAATATAGAGAGAGATTTCCATAGAGGCGAGAGGAAGCTGAGAGTGGTATCTTTGAAGAGAGTCTTATTGGCTAATTTATTTATGCGACTATAGAATGATAGAAGAGTTTAAGACTCCTATTCTTATGAATAATGATTCCTCGATCATGCAGAGGTATATGCTTATAGCGTAGTAGAGGGAATTGATTCACAAAACTTGAGAGATGAACCTTGAGCTAAGGGGGAGATGGTGATGTTATAGATCAAAGTTGATCTTAAGTGTTCGATGGTGATAGGTTGATTTAGATAAGGCATTAATTTTGCCATCTCGTATATTTCTTATACTTCAATGATGATGATACTCTATTTCCATCTGGTATATAACTGTCATGCCCATGGCCTAGTCCCATATACCACATATTAATTGTCATTCATGTTGAGTTGTGAGGATGAAAAGAGATGAGTTCATTCATTAACTTTGATCTTATCGCATGGATTTGAGTGTTTCCATCCTTTTGTTGAATGAGATGCAACCTGAGTTTTACACTATGTATAGTTCAGTGAACTTAGAATGAGTCTTGATAGATGAGGGAGACTATACTTCCTTATGAATGTTCTCAAATAAGATTTTTCTATTGAATCATGCTAATGATCGTCATTTCAAGTTCTTTGAGTGTTCTTGTCTTCCCTTGTCTTGATAGAAATGTCGATAATAGTAGAGGAGTGATGTTTAATGGGAGAGTGTGAGAGTTCTTCATTCTGATGCTATCTTATGCATGCACTAACCTTCGGCCTGTTATGCCATTGTTGATGGTAGGATGTAGAGATGACGAGTTCCCCTTGGTCTAAATAGTGATGTTGATAGTAGTAGACAAAGAATGAGGGTATATGGGAAGGAGTGAATGTATCTTTATTGTGATGTTAGTGTTGTACTTGTGTCATGTAAGGGTAGAGATAGGAAGGAGGAGAGAGATGAGACTTTATTACATGCAATATATAGGTAAGAGTATGCTTGTGTGTATATGACGTGGGAGCTCATTGAGTAGAGGAGATAGAAGTGCTAAGTAGGCTTAAAAATTCTAAGATAGAGTTGAAGTGGTTAGAGTGATAGGCTTGAATGCATGGTCATTGTTATATGACTATTAATGACAAACTATCGAAGACTTCATGATAGTAAAGTAGTGAAGAAGACTAGTGATCTTTTAATGAAAACCCCTGTGGAAGTATAGGGCTAATCATTGAGATTTAGCCTTGTATGAATATGATCATCTTAAGGGTAGCACCTTGAGGCTCAGAATTAGGCTTGAATAAAATAAAAGGATGTGGATAGGTAGAGAGTTAAATAGGATCTATAAGATTAAGTTGATAGAGTAGAGTGTCATAAAGAGGAGCACAATTGAGATGAGGTGCTAAGCTTCAGAGTTGTACACAAAGTATTATGTAGTGATGGTTCCATTCTCGGTTAGAAATGACGGTTTCCTTCCTGAGTTCAAAGGACTGATTGTTGAAGTGTTTAGACGATTCAAATTGATTGAGTTCTAATGTTCTATTCGTGTTTGATGCTGAAAATGTCTAAGAGAATATCTCTACTCTTGATTTGAACCGATATATCTTTTCTGAGTGATTTGTGATCGTCCGAATGGGTCGATAGTTTGATTTGTTGAGTGATTGATCAGAAGAGTCTTGATTGTTATTCATGCCTGCTGATGAGAATGTTGAAGGTAAATTTCTTTACCCTTAACTAAGCAGATTGTCTTTTTCTTGAAGATTCTCTATTCTTGAATTTGAATAGAGATTGTCGTTAGAAATGAGGAGTCTAAAGACAGATGGATAGATGTGAATGTTGAGAGGAGTTTCGAGTCTAGTCGTGCCCTGATATCCACCATTACTCATTATTCGAGGACGAATGATCCCACGGGGGAGATAATGTAATACCCTATAAAATTACAAATATACCCCTAGAACGGAGACATGCGTGTAATGCATCTTCCTATGCTTCATTTGTCAATCCGAGACCACATATGTAATCAACGTGAGAAATTGAGTGGGAATATGGCCTCAACCCAATTTTAGAGCAATCAGGTCAAAAAATACTTTTCCGTAATAAACTACGAACCAGTGAGGGTGCACGATAGGTCCGAGACATGGACCCATCACGGACTAACACTTAATATTTATTCCAAACATTATCTATGGGATTTTAGAGGATTTTTGATGAAAAATACCAGAAAAATATGTGGTCCGTGTCGCGGACCTTGCATCCCAAAAATTGATTTTTTTCGAATTTTGCGAGGGGCATCCTAGACCTTTCCAAACCCCTTTTAGACTTAATATATGACCAATATAGGTCGTTTTAAGCATAAAAAGGGTATATAACTCATTCTTAAGCCATTCTAAGTCTCTGAAAAAGACCTAGAGCCAAAAGAGAAGGGAGAAGAGCAAGGAGCTGAAGATTTCAAGACGTATTCATGCCAAATTGATCGTTTACCTTCGTTCTAAGTATGTAAGGCTAAATCAAAAGTATAGGATTGTTCTCTCATGTATCCCGTAGATGGTCTTAGAAGAGAGTTGAAGGTTCTTGAGTCTACATGCATGAATCTTGATTATTTTCTTGAAAAATTATACTTCTTACATTATGTTGATGATCATCATAAACTTGTTTTCTTGAATTGAATATTTTCATGAGATATTGCATAAATCCTATATGTTAACTTTTAAAACAATGCATGAAAGAAGATAGGGATTGAGTCTGGAGCCTTGATGTCGATTATGATTGTGATTGTGATCTGAGAATGATGATTGAATTGATAGAAGTTGATAGCCCCTTGAGTCTCTATAAATGAACTCTAAATATTTGTCTATTCGATTGTTCTCTAATGATTGTTCTAAGCGTTCAGCTATTGATTAAGATGTTGATTAATGAGATGGTTGGAGTCTCTATAAGACTAATTGAAAGATGAAAGCCTTTATAAGGCTGAGTAAGATGAGACAATTGAGATGTATTGACTAGATGGATTATTTTATGAGCATTGAGTCATGGGAGGAGTATCGAGCACCGAAAGAGTAAGATTTAGTCTAACTCACACTCCTCAAACTACGCAGCCAAGCATAGGTGAGGATTAGAACCATTACATCTCATTGTGGTTCCCTCAGGATAGAGTCCCTGAAACAATAGAGGACTTAACGGATAGCTGAGGTCCCCAGTGGATTCGATTTGTCCCCTACCTAGCAAGTATGGGACGGTTATGGCAACAACAACGGCTTGTTGTACAATAACTAGCTAATAAGTGATTGTTTTCCGATAAGATAAACTCCCAGAAAGTTCCTAACTGAGTACTCTGAGTAGAGATGAGATAAGATGAGATGAGTCCCTTCGAGTCGAGATGGCATAAGATGAGTTGAGATGAGTCTCTTTGAGTCGAGATGGGATGAGATGAGTTGAGATGAGTCCCTCAGAGTCGAGATGAGATGAGATGAGTTCAGTTGAGTTCCTTTGAGATGAGTCCCTCTGAGATGAGTCTGATTTGATTGATGAGTTGATTGGTTGATGGGTCCCTTGTCTACTCTTTATTCTCTCTTTAGATAGACATTTGACATGTTGATTGATTTCTATATTAAGTTGATATTGTATCTATATTATTCTACCTATTTTGATTTCATTCAGCTATTTTACATATCAGTATATTCCACGTACTGACGTCCCTCTCTGGGACTGCATCGTTTCATAATGTAGATACATGATTTTGGAAATTATCAACAGGCGCATCGTTGAGGATTTAAGATGTTCAGTTGATTGGTGAGCCTCCCCTACTTCGGAGGATTCATTATACTTATTTCATCTTGCTTTAGAGTTAGATAGATTAGCTTTATTTTGATTGACGTACCATGGGTCTGTCATTAGCACCACTTGATAGTGATAGAGGCTTCATAGAATAGAGTCGAATGTTGATGTTAAGACTTGTTGAGAGAGTTTCTTTCTACTAGTCTATTTATTTATAATATTATTTTTGAGACAGATAATGATGTGCCCATTTACTTCCTTATGTTTTCCGGTAATTAGTAGAATGTATGTATGAATGAATATGATGAGACCAAGTGGTTCGCTTGGGGACTAGCAATAATCTCTAGGTGTCGATTACGCCCAGGGTACCCTCCCGAGGCGTGATAATACATCACTACTATGTCATTCGATTCTTATCACTGCCATATGCACCTGCATATAGCTTGGGTCCTTATGATTAGACATATGAAGCTATATTCTTTCTTATCCCAATTTTATTTATTGTTCTTACTCAGTCAGCCAATGGAACCCACTACGTACCATTTTTCTGGTACGCACCTCAACTTTCTGCACCTATTTCATGATGCAGTGCCTAGTACGAGCCAACTACATTGATTCATCCTGTGATAGCTATCGCACTGGGGGACTATTAGTGAGAAATGGATGTTTTTGGATCCTTTACATCTCCATCTGTATCAGTGTCTATCTTCTATTACATATCGCTGACTTCCTTGGATAGGACTGGCTATGTGTGATATATAT
>JAABOM020125164.1:0-21941 GCA_011800125.2 Solanum clarkiae | reverse complement strand
AAAAGTTTCTATATATATACATATATATATATATATATATATATATATATATGTTGATTTTGAGGACAAAGTATTTTCTTTTGGTGGAGTGTGGGATGTTATGGATTAGGGTGAAGTCTGAGTAACCTCGAGTCCATAACTTCCCATATTTTTGATTCAAAGGTTTTCTTGCTGTGTTTCTTTTTCCTTGTGGATGCTTTTAATTTCTATTGAATTGGCATGTTCAGATTGTGTAGATAATTTGTAGATATTTAGTAGTTACTATCTTTTGGCATATATATAATCTTGAAATGCTTTTTGAATGTTTTGAAAATTCGGTACCCTAAAATATTTTGAGATTGTTGGTTATTATTGCAATCATGCATATGATCATCTTGTAATGTTTGTTCTGATAATGAGAAGGCAAGCTGATACTTGGAGCATGAACTGTGAGTCTATACTTGATTATGTTTGCGATATCATGTGTGTCTAAGATTATTTTACCGCATTCATGTATAATGTATGGACTCAGAACCTTCCTTATTACTCTAAGGTTGGACTGCAGATGTGATTGATTGGGAAAGGATCTTAGGCCATTGTTCTTTTAGTGAACTTACTTTTTCCTAAATGACATACCAAATGTGATAGTTTATTCCTTGTTCCAAATGCTTGATCTTTTCATGTACATGTTCTTTCTTGAGACATAGCTAGCCTAACCTAGTTTTGTGAAATACCTCGATATTGGACCTGGTCTATCCTTGAACATGTGAACCTTGATTGAGGCAAAAAGCCTAATTTGAGAGTAACTACCAAAAGTGGCCCTGGTTTAGGGAATGGATATTGTGTACTTCACCTCAAGGTAAAAGCCTAAGTTGAGGATGGCCTTTATTGTGGTAAGTAATGAAAATAGGATGGTTAATTGAGAAAGAAAGAAAGAAAAGAAAAGTATTGTGCCTGGTGAGAAAAAGAAAAAAAAATTGCCTTGGATTGAAGAGAATAGCAAAATTAGTTCAAAAATAAGGCACAACTGAAAAAATAGAAGGAAAGCACCCGGGAAAAGCTTCAAAAGGAAGAACAAGGGTGGATAAAATGATAATGGTTGAGTTATGGAGGCAAGAGTGTTGAAAAAAAGCATGGTTCAAGGATAGCTTTTATTCACTACTTTCCTAAAATGCCTTACCAAAGCCATATGAACCTATGTTACAAGAGCATTAAGTCCTAAAGTGATCTAAGTCTAACTAGTCAACAATCTGGAGTCAAATATAGAGGCAAGCCTATGGTGTTAATCATTATGCATGAAGTTCATTTGTGAGAGTGAGAATCCTTGCACAGTCCCTGAATTTTAAATGCATTTTGAGTGAGAAAGAGGGACTTCTTTTCTGTGAGGGCATTTATACTGCATTATTTGCATATAACTAGTCTAGTGATTGTGGATTATTGATACTCCTTCGCTTATCACAGTTGGATTGCCGGATACATCTTTGTGTCTTGGTCTGCTCAGAAGCTCTGCAATCCGGTTTTGGAACTGAGAGTTGGGTATCATAAGTGGAGTTAAATGATGTATATGCTATTAAAAATAGCTGCTATGTGTTTCTCATTGTCTGCTAAGATTGAGTCATTGCTTGAGGACAAGTAACAATTGTAGGTTGAGGGTGTTAATATGCTGTCAAAATACAACACATTTGGTTCCCAAAACAAGGGATTTTGCAAGTTCTAAATGGGACTTTTTATACTTTTTATGTGTTTTTATGTTGTTATTGCAGAAAAGATAGGTTGGCATGATTTTGGGAGAAAATTGCATATTTCTCTGAAGTGCAGGACATATGATCCATCCTACAAGTCATAGACTAAGCTACGAGTCATAACGTGCTCTTGTAGCAAGAAACAATGAGCAAAATTAGGAATTCGCTAAGTGGAGGTCAGCCCTACGAGGCCACTCTATGAATCATAGGTCTCACTACGACTTGTATAAGTGAGATCGTAGCAAGAAACAGTGAGCAAATTATTTGGATCAAGAACTAAAGGCCTAGACTTTGAGAGGGGCATACGACTCGTAGCCTAAGCAACGATTCGTAATAGTAGGTCGTAACAGTCAACTCCTAGATGCCAAGTGCTGACTATGAGACACTGATTATGACTCGTAGGTAGATTTATGAGTCGTACCTGTTCGATGTATCTACTGCCAGTGGTATTTTCTATTTAAGTTATATGGTAAAACTGTAAATAGTATAAATACTTGATGATAGGGTTTTAGAATGAGGCTACAGACTTGAAAATTTTAGAGATTCCACTTTTAATACTCTCTCTAGAATATTTTTAGGGTTTGGTGTAGATTTCAAATTTTAATTTGAAGACCCACTTTGGGGGTTTGGAAAATCACATTGTACTCATCTTCCATTTATCAAAGCTTGTAGTTTCCAACTGGAAGGTGTTTTTTTCATTATTTTGGGTAAACTCTCAACTATGTGTTTTACATTCATTGTTATTGATTTTGCCTTATCCATGAGTAGCTAGGCACCCACAACATGGTGTTATTGGAACCATGAGTATTTGACTTGAAATAGCCTAAACTTTGTGCATTTCTTTGATTTGGGTTTTGCAAGTATTATTTATTTCCTTTCTCTTTGATTGTTGTTTGGTGTTTGCCAATACTAAACCCTGGCTACTATCATGATACCGACCAAGGTATTGACAAATAGGAAAAGGGAAGTAAATGTCAGAATTCGACTGATGTGTTCTCATCTAATCAACCAAACCTGACCAAGAGGAGGTCTACTGGGACAATGGGTAATGGTTAATTGGCACACCATGGTTGCCAACCAAGTGTCATAGTGAAAATCGACCTTCACCTTCAGAAGAGGGCTGGAAGAATCTAAGTTACCATCCTACATGAGAATTCCCAATTAGGGTTATGTTGTCTAGGGTAATTGAGTCATCGAATCGTGGGGAACACAATTCCCAAGTTGTCCCTCAATTTGATTATCTTATCACATAATTAGTGTATGTTTTATTTTTAGTTTTGTTCTTAAATCATAGACCCCCCCATCTTAGAGACTTTAGTAATCGATGCTTGAAATATTTGATAGTGGATCTACATAGTTAAACCCTATATCCCTTGTCGATTTGACCCTAACCTCCGATTAGGTTTATTACTGACTACGACTACTTTGTTATTGGAGCATGAACATAAAAAAGGTATCCAAGGGAGAGTACATAAAGATTCAGCTCAAGCAAGAAATTGTAGGCTAATAATCATAATGGATGAACAAAAGCTCATCATCATAGGAATCTATTTCAATCATTATATCGTCGTATCTTATTTTACGGGCAGGAGTCCAAAGACCCTCAGCCTCATTTGCAAAACTTCATGTAAACACAAAGGAGAGTGCTTGGAACAAGGCACCTAGCTTGGGATGCCATAGACCTTCAGACTTTTCCCATGACTCTTTGGTGCGAAGCTACGGAGTTGTGGTCTATCCTTCCACCTTACGTTTTCTCTAACGGGGGATAAGTGCAAAGAATCTTCCTCATGAACTTTTAAAAGAAGCCTAACAATCATCCACTATTGGATATTATTGATAACTTTCGACGAGTTCCAAGAGAGTCTTAGGGTGCAACTTGGGATAGATATAAAGAGTTTCTGAGGACGCCGAATCATGGTTTTTTGGATAATGAATTAGTGTAAAGCTTTTACCTAGCACTAAGCTTCGAACAACAAATGCGTGCCGATGCCTTATTTAGGGGAGACTGTTGGGCATTTTTGAGGCAGCCATTTAATGAAGTGACTGAGTACATGGAAAAACTATCTACAGTTAGCCAAGTGTACCAATCATATCAAGACTAACTGGTGGCTACCATTAATGCATCAAGAGAAGGATCTAGTAGTGCAAGAAGGGATGGTGTGGTCAGTTGGATAAAGCTACAGAACGCTCTAGTAGTGCAAGAAGGGATGGTGTGGTCAGTTGGATAAAGCTACCACATCAACAATGGATTACTGGAAAACCTTCGAACGTTGAGAGTATGCTTTAACAACTGATGAAGAAAGTGAATGACAAGAGGAAACGCTTTAAGAAATTAAATTTAATGTCATCAAGGTGAATTAAAATATGGATCATTAAGTGATGATAATTCAAAAGATCGATGGCCAAGTTGAGCAGGTCTCTAAATAGTTGGAGCATATTCAAAAAAAAAAATAGGAGGAGAGATCATAGAAGTGGTGATAAGAGCTCACCAGATCTTGAGGAAGTCTGAATACTCATGATGACAAAGTGGAGCCACGGCATTAAGCAAGGCGCTTCTTGGGAGGCAACCCAAGTGTCTTTTATGGTTTTGGCTTCCGTTAAGTTTAATTTGGATGTTTGAATTACTAGGTAATAGTTTGAAGTTTGTTTTGAGGATTAAGACCTTGGATCAGTTGTACTACTCTGGATATTGGATTATTTTGAAGTATCATTTGTAGGTATAAACCAAGAACTAAGGATTTGAAGAGAATTGCATTTGGAGTAGCCTCTACGGTCAGGCCTAAGAGTAGTAATGCAGACTATTACTCGTTGTCATGCCTCATAGAGGGAGACAGTGATGAATTGAGGTTAGCACATACACTACGAACCAACCTTACGATTTTAGGGTTCTCTACGAGTCGTAAGTGGGGTTTGTAGTGCCTAGGTGTGAAGTTGCTACAAGACAAAGACCTACGAGTCGTAGGAGGCCCTATGACTCGTAGTTGGGGTTTCACAGCCCCGATACGCAGATTTTAAAGCATTGACCCGATGGGTTATATTAGGGGTCAAAATTCATATTGACTCCAAATACTCCATTTTTGAACCCTTACACGTATATTTTTCTTCCAAATCTTCTCCCCTAACTATCCTAATAACTATTCCGATCACCCTCGTCACTTTCTGGTCAACTTTTCCGGCGAGTATCTTCCTCCAAGGTTTCGGCATTCCCTTTTCCTTCTCGGTGCATCCATTTGTATATTACTTCATTAATTGGTATGTTCTCATGGTTAAATTATGCTTACACAAGTTTTGGATTCTTCGAATTGTTTGATGATTGTTTGAGTAATGCTAATATGGGAATGAAACAACCCCAAAAAGTTTCCGAAAATATGCCTCGGAAGTGCCTGCAATCTTGTTTCTGTATATTTAAAAATTTGTTTGGAATTTCAAAAATTTGACTTCATATTCTTGTTCAGGGGGTCCAAACTAGGGTGAAAAGGGTCTAACCTCAAATTTAAAGCAAAGGAATTGAATTATGAAATTTCGCTTGATGTGATTTCCAGAGAGCCTTCGCGTCCTCTCCAAGACGCAGAGACATGTTATTTTTGCACTGAGTTTTGCTAGTTCGCCTAGATTTTTCTAAGTGTTGGACCTAAGTTTTCCTAAATATATTTTCACCTTTACTTAGCCTTATTTCACCCTCATATCACCCAAAATATTCCCAATCCAAATACTTAGACTCATTTCTAACCCTAAATTTAAGTCCAAAACTCAAGGTCAAACTCAAGGATTTCTTCAAGGATCTCACCCAAGCTTCAAATCTCCATTAGAGTCTTCTGCAAGAACTTCACAAAAGCTAAGGTATGTGGTGTTGAACTATTGAGTCCTTCCACCCATGGTGCCTAAACACTCTTTTACTTAATATTGCATGATTTAAAGTTGATATTACATGTGAGTCTCATATATTGAGAAATTTATTACACAGTAATTTTAGTTCATGAAAGTATGGTTGTTTTAGCATGTTTTGAGCTTCAAATCTTGGATCTAATGTTGGATTTGATAAGGGGTTTTGATATGATTGTCTTGGGGGCATTGCAAGGCATTGATTAAAGATTTTACCACTGATTTTCCTGCATGATTTCATCTCTAAATTGCATGCTCTTTTACCCCCATTACACACCTCAAGGTGCTTGATAAAATATTCGGTTATGGTTTCTTGAGGAATTGAAGGTCCAAAGCATAAGATATGATATGAATGATGTTATGATGATGAAATGAGCTTATGTACAAGATTATTCCTACATGTTATTGCATTAGATATTACGATGAATCCTACATAAAGTGTTGTATAGACTATGCCCGATCCAAGGGGACAAGAGCCCAGGTAACCTAGAATGAGGATTAATACTCATCTCCACTAGGGTGACTGGGTGGCATCATCATTAACCTAGAATGATGGTTAATACTCATCTCCACCTAGGTGATGGGGTGGCAACATCACCAACCTAGAATAAGGGTTGATACTCATCTCCACCTAGGTGATGGGGGTGGCAACATCACCAACCTACCAAGGGGTTCGTACCCTGTAAAGCAAGCTGGTCTCATCTTCATATATGATATTTTATATGAACATGGATTATCTAAGGATGTTTTACTTATGCATTGATCATACATGATATATTATTATATCATGCCTATTGCCTATGGTTATGCATGTTGATTATGAATCTTGTTTTTTATTGTATTGCATCCCACATATATAGTACATCCAAACGTACTAACGCATACTTTTGCCTACATAATATCACCATGTAGGAACTAGTGCCCAAGTTGATCATCCTCCACCATGTGGCTAGAAGGTGTTATTCCAAGCTTGTTGGTGAGTCCTCCATTTCGGGGACTCTCGTTTATGTTTTCCTCTTATCTATGTATTGAGACACTATCTTATCTTCTATTTGACTATGAGGGTGAGCCCGGTTGCTTTGTCTTGGCCCCCACTCTATCTATGTATTTAGATGTGTTTGTTAGATATGTTACGTATTTATATGTGAGCTTTGACTCTTGTCTCTTATTTATGGCATTTATACAAGCTTTCCCTTAGTCCCATTGTCCCTATTCTCAATCTATATGTTTTTCTATACTTTCGCGACCAAGGATGTGTAATGACAAGTTAAGAGGCTTGTTTGGGATACCTTCAGATTCCCCATTCGTCGTGTCACGTCTAGGCCCTAGGCTTGCATCGTGACAGGGAACTATATATTATAGAATGGTTGTCTACATGTGATAACTAGGGTTGGTAAAATTTAAAATCCATAATTTTGTTTTGTATTGTTGAAACACTCTAGTTTGATTGTCGTGACAATGGAGATCTTGCCACAATAATTTATTGCTCATGTTGTGAAGTGGTTATACGATGTTTGTTGAGATGCTCTTGTTTAGGTCTATTTTGAACCACATTGTAACTCCCATGTTCTTTTGTTGGTTTTGCTTGTTGTGACTGCAGGGAAAAATTGTGCTTGGGTATTTCTAGATTGAGATTGAGAAATATTGTTTAATGGTGGTGGGCCCAAATAGATTTTTATTAAGATGAGTTTAGATTTAGGTCATTATGTTTAGGTCTAGGGTGTGTTTGTTGTGCATGCCTACTCTATGCATAAAAGCTTGTTGCGGTGCTGTTTATTTTTGTTAGACAATGAACCTTGGTTCTTTTGGGAAGGATATAGGCACCACAAGTGCATTCTGTGTCCTGCTACGAGGAAGCCCCTACAACTTGTAGTTCACCCTACAAGTCGTAGTGGTCCCTCATAGGAGGCAACAGTGACCTACGATTCCTTAACACTTACCATACGAGACCCACATATGACTCATAGTGCCTACTATGAATTGTAGTGAGGGACTCGTTAGACCTGCCTTGTTCTGAGTTGTATTCTGTTCCTAACAACGAGCCCAGGATACGACTAGTAGGTCAACTTATGAGTCATAGTTGAGCCTTGTATCTATGATCAGAATGTTATTTTTCAAACACCGTAGCACTACGAGACTATACGACTCGTAGATCATCCTACGAGTCGTACCTATGCCTCGTACCTACAAATCTGTAGCTGGTTCAGTGACACCTTTTTTGTGCTTTATTTTCTTATTTTTTGGTTCTTGTTTCTTTTTGTAATTGGACTATGTATGAATGTGGTGCTTATCATGGGTTTGCAATGTAATGTTCAGGTCCCATGGCTTCGAAAAGTAGAAAAGAGACATCAAAGCCTTGGGAATACAATTAGTGGATGACACCTACGACACTGAATAGTCAGAGGGGTCCGTAGAGGTCCACAGAGTCAGAATTGACCCAGAGGAAAATGTGCCTCAAACTTGAGCCTGCATGGCACATGCCCTAGTAGAAGTTGATAGTTCCTCCCAGTCTGAGAAGTAAGGCACTGGTGATAGGTTCCATACTAGTTATCCACAAATGACTCCTACTCACACAGAGACAAATTCAGAGGAGGCATCACAGGCAAAACAAGAGGAAGCAGAGTCACAGCATCCGGCCAACCTAAGATGGGGCATCCTAGGCATGAAGGCTATATATGACTAAGCATTGGAGCCGAAATGATAGGGAAAGCCTGTCAGGTAGTTCCACGAGGAGTCGAGGTTGAATGACTCCGGAGTGGATAGGGTGCCGGGTTTAGATGCTGAGTTGA
Organism: Solanum clarkiae; assembly: GCA_011800125.2. Taxonomy (NCBI): domain Eukaryota; kingdom Viridiplantae; phylum Streptophyta; class Magnoliopsida; order Solanales; family Solanaceae; genus Solanum; species Solanum clarkiae. The sequence continues at coordinate 13,549 of JAABOM020125164.1, read as the reverse complement.
TAGAGACAGACTACAGTGGATTTCACAGAGGTTGGCAAGTACACCCCTTATTTAGTATGGGAGTTCTACGCAGCCTATTATGCCAATCTTCTCCGAGATCTTCCCAAGAATAAAAGGCTATTGAGAAGCCTAGGTTACATGAAGTTTTGGTCAGGCGTTATGTTTTTGATATTTCAGAGGAGACTACAGGATACCTGTTTCAACCACAGAATACGCTAATAGAGTTACAAAGATGAGGAAAGCGGTGAACATAAAGGATGTTGGGGTAAAAACCAAACTACTCTGGTAGATAGCTAGCCGAATATGTGAGGAAGATTTTGAGACGATGTGGGTCACAAACCATGCTGATCAGATCATGAAATCCCATCCCTCATTCCAGGCCAAATTTTGGTGGTCTATTAACCGATCGTGTATCAGGCCAAATTTCACTAATAATGTGATCACCTTAGAGCGAGCTGTACTATTAACCAACATTCTAGCTGGCTACGAGATTGATTGTGCCTAAGTTATGGCTGAGTAGATACACGAGCCTGCTGTCAAGACTAGCACTTTACTGTTGTTCCCTATTTTGATTCATCGCTTGTACAGTGAAGCCGGTGTTTATGTCTATCCCCACTGTGACCCACATGTAGAGGTCACGTGCACCATGGATCCTTGCCTAATTAAGGCTAATGAAAACCCAGTGGCCCTATAGAGAGCAACTTCTCCTTCTATCCTAGATCCCTTTCCTCAAGAGTCGACTCTAGCCGCAACCAATTCTACTCCAATTGCTTTAGAGCTGCCTCAAGCCATTGATACTGAGGCCATGCCACCCTCAGACATATCTGCACCAACACCTTCCACTACTCTGGTTGATTCCGCTGACTATCTTCTTATGTCTGCTTTTGCTTTTCAACCTTTGGTGGTGCAAGTTAGCGAAGACATAGCTCCAGCTGAGCAGGTTGATGAGCCAGCACAAAACTTGGGTTCGTCAAACAGTCCAGGAGTCAGAGGAGAGGGCCAAGGCATACACTCGTGACATGATAGATCTGAGACTTAGAGAAGTGGATGCTCGAGTAAATGTCTTCGAGGATAGGGTACAGAAGAGACTCGAGGATGCACGACCCACTGACATGGTTGCTGTGATGGATGACTTGGCCAGGTTCAAGGCCGACCTATTGAAGATGTTAGCGGTTCTGATAGAAGCCCTAGAGGAGGCACTGGTGGGTGATGATGTTTTGACTTATATGATGACAACTAGCATGCTCATGAGAAGAGGTCCCTCGAGATTGACGTCTCAGCCATGAGCCAGAAGAGACCCAGTACTATCATAAGGTTATAGCATTGGAGGTGCAGATTACTGATATGGTGGTGCAGGAGTCACTAGCTCTGATGGCTATACAAAGAGACTAGGAATAGCCAATAACACAAGGAGCCGGGAGCTCAAGTACAGCTACAGCCTGGACCACCGAGGAGGAGATTCCACCGTAGGAGATGCAGGAGCCCCAAAACCTGATAGATATTGGTGCTTGAGCACCATGGTTTGATATTTTTGACTCCCTAGCCTTATTGATGTTTTTGGATACTTTTTTCTCTTTATGTTTATCTTTAGACAATTTATTTTAATATTTCTTTTATAGATGTTTTATTTTGGATATTGGGTTTTCATCTTGCTTGTTGGATTATTGTTTCCCATTTTTGATCTTTCAAAGTTTCTATATATATATATTTTTTCTTTGAGGACAAAGTATTTTCTTTTGGTGAGGTGTGGGAAGTTATGGGTTAGGGTGAAGTCTGAGTAACCTCGAGTCCACAACATCCCCTATTTTTGATCCCAAGGTTTTCTTGCCATGTTTCTTTTTCCTTGTAGATGCATCTAATTTCTGTTGAACCAGCATGTTTAGGTAGTGTAGATATGTAGTAGTTACTATATTTTGGCATACATATAATCTTGAAATGTTGTTTGAATGTTTTGAAAATTTGGTACCCTCAAATTTTTTGAGATTGTTGGTTATTATTGCAATCATGCATATGATTATCTTGCAATGTTTGTTCAGGTTGATGCTTTAAGCATGACATGTGAGTCTGTACTTGATCGTGTATGCGATGTCATATGTGTGAGAGCTTATTTTGCCACATTCATGTATTATTAATGGACTCAGAACTTGCCTTATTACTCTATGGTTAGACTAGTGATGTGGTTGATTGGGAAAGATCTTAGGTCATTGTTCTTTTCATGAGCTTACTTTTGCCTAAATTACCTACAAAATGTGATAATTTATCCCTTGTTCTGAATACTTGAGCTTTTCATGTACCTGTTATTTCTTGACACCTAGTTAGCCTAACTTGACTAAATTAAATACCTTGATATTGGCCCTGGTCTATCCTTGAACATGTGAACCTTGATTGAGGCGAAAAACCTATGTTGATGGTGGCTGCCAAAAGTGACCCTGGTTTAGGGAACGGATATTTTGTACTTCACCTCAGGCTAAAAGCCTATGTTGAGTGTGGCCTTTGTTGTGGTAAAGTAATGAAAATGGGGTGATTATTTGAGAAATAAAAAAGAAAAGAAAAGTATTGTGCCAGGTGAGAAAAAGAAAAGAAAAGTTGCCTTGGATTGAAGAGAATAGCAAATTAGTTCAAAAATTAAGGCACAACTGAAAAAGAGAAAGAAAACACCCGAGAAAAGCTTGAAAAGGAAGAATAAGGGTGGATAAAATAATAATGGTTGAGTAATCGAGGTAAGAGTGTTGAAAAAACAAACATGATTCAAGGATAGCTTTTAGTCACTACTTGCCTAAAATGCCTTACCAAAGCCCCATGAGCCTATGTTGTAAGCCCATTAAGTCCTAAAGTGATTTGAATCTAACTAGTCAACAGTCCAAAGTCAAGTATAGAGGCAAGCCTATATTATTAGTCATTATACATGAATTTCATTTGTTAGAGAGAGAATGCTTACACAGTCCCTGAATTTTAAATGCATTTTAAGTGAGAAAGAGGGACTTCTTTTCTATGAGGGCATTTGCACTACATGTTTGGCATATGACTAGTCCAGTGATTCTTGATTGTTGATACTCCTTCGTTTGTCACAGTTTGATTACCAGATACATCTTTGTGTCTTGGTCTGCTTAGTAGCTCTGCAATCAGGTTTTGGAAATAAGAGTTGGGTACCTGAAGTGGAGTTAAATGATGCATATGCCATTAGAGTAGTTGCTATGTGTTTATCATTGTCTTCTTAGATTGAGTCGTCGCTTGAGGACAACCAAGAGTTCTAAGTTGAGTCTGTTGACGTGCTGCCAAAATACAACACATTTGGAGCCTAAAACAAGGTATTTTGCAAGTTCTTAATGCGACTTTTTTGGTTTTTATGTGTTTTTGTATTATTATTGTAGGAAAGATAGGTTGGCATGATTTTGGAAGAAAATTGCAGATTTTGTTGAAGTGCAGGACATATGAGCCGTCGTACGAGTCATAGCCGAAGCTACGAGTCGTAAAGTGCTCTTGTCGCAAGAAATAGTGAGCAAAATCAGGAATCTGCTAAGTGGAGGTCATCCTAATGAGGCCACTCTACGTGTTGTAGGTCTCACTATGACTTGTATAGGTGGGATCATAGCAAAAATCAGTAAGCTAAAAGTTTGGACCGAGAACTGAAGGCCTAGACTAGGAGAGGAACATATGAGTCGTTGTTGACACCCAATTTTTACCCTCCATAATATGAATTAATTATTGAGCTTTCAATTTTGACAATTTGAAATAATTGGCTTTCAAAAAGTACAAAAAATATTTTCTCAAATAAATTTTATTTTTATTTTAGGGGCTATTATTTCGTAATTAATTTAATTATTTCAGATAGGTAATATTGAAAGTTCTTAAATTAATTTTTATTAATTTTTCTTGTAGTCAAATTATTCAATTGAATTCGATTTGATTATATTAAATTGGCTAAGATTGCAATTTCTTTGGCGGATTTTTAAATCTAATTTCCTTTCTTATTTTCAGACCAATATTGGTCCATTTTGGAACAAATTTGGCCCAAATCAGCAAAACCCAACCCCAATATCCCTAAACTCACCCCCGTATGAGTTCGTTGGGAAGAACCTCTGCATGTGTTGATCATGTGTTCTTGTTCACGAATTGACAGTCAATTTCTCAAATTCGTTGACAATTGTGGAGGGAATTGAGATTTACCTTATCCTATTTTAGGATTTTGAATTTCAAAAACCCCAAAACCCAACCCTGACTTCCCTAATTCCCATCTGTTTTCCCTTCTATTCTTGCCCTAATTTAGGGCTATATATATCTCATTTTCCCCAATTTTGAGGTAGTGGTGAATCATCTCGAAAACCCTAGGAAAAATCTAATCAATCTCTATAGCCGTTGTTGATTCCCAAAAATCCTATTACAATATATATTCCCTCAAATTAATTTCCAGAAGTGAGTCAATTTTGAAGATTTGGAATTGAAGGTTCTTGGTCTTGAGCTGGTGTATAAAAATTGGGACTGATGGTGGTGTGAACGCGTCTTCAATCAAGTTCATCATCCCAGGTCCAACTCTTCAAAAGGTAATAGTCGAGATCCTACTCCTTTATATTCCGATTCGAGTACAGCTATTAGATTGTTTGAAAATTGTATAACCTCTTTAGTTATGTGATGAAAAATAGTTGTGTCATAATGGTTGGATGGCTATATTATGCTAAAGTTGTTCCTGTTTCTGTTGAGTATGTTGATTGTTGCTGCATTTGTAGTTTTCCAGTTCATATTAAGGTTAAAATTTTCTACTTTAGGAGCTTTGCTTTCGTTTAATCTAAAATCTGACTTGTTAGGATCGAAGATGCATTCATGATACTGCTATTCCGTATGCATTTCTTTGCTATTTTGTTCTTAAAATTCTGCAAACTACATGACTCTGTCGTTCATCACTCATTTCAATTTGGCTTGAATAAAGAGCTCAAACTAGCCTTTAGTTACTCACTATTGAATTTACCTCAAGAGTTTATGTGTTTTAAGCCCTTCTAGCCTCTCATTACTCTCTCTGTTTTCTAGAAATAAAGTTGGTCGTTAGCGATTTCATTTCCCCTCATCTTTTCTTGTATTTTTGGTTGTGTTCTTTAACCTCATATATTGCACAAACCTATTTCATATGCTTGTTCTGTTGGTCCGATTGTCAGGTTTAGTTTATATTTGCTTCCCTTTATTGTTCTAAACTAGTAATCTGGGATTTCTGGGTTTTGATATGGTTGTTTATCCCCAAAATAAAGTTATTAGGATAGGTCATCTTATCGTTTTCCATGTTCAGCCTGCTTTGTCTCATATCTATTTGCATCAGTTCCTAGTTTGAATAAGCATGTGGCCTGCTAACAACTTGTGCTTTGTCGTTGCTTTAGTATGTACTGAGATGCTTCTGTTTGAGGGGCCAGTCTTATTTCTAGCATTTAAAAAGGGGTAAAAACTATTTGATTTCATAATACTAGGTATTGTTTGGATTCGACTGTCACATGACTAAGTTCTCTTTACTTTTTTTGTCAATGAAGCTTCCCGAAAAATCAAAATCTCTATTAATTTTCTTCTCATTACTTTTTTGTGATGTTGCTGTCTTTAACATATTTTTCAAGAGTTGTCGAGTCGTGTTTAAGTTATAAAGATCTTGATTGTGTTGATTACATGTTTCCAATTTGTGGTGTCATAATTGGTTTCAAACCTTTCCAGTCAAGTGGTGTCTCAAATGGTCGTTCTTCTTTTTCGGTTTCATGTCCCAGCAGTCATATCTTTAATGCTGGTTTAAGTTATTGACGAAATGGTGTCGAACACACTATTGGATTCCGTTTACGACTTCCTTCCTGTTTAAGGCTAGTCTTGCTCATTTTTCTCCTATGATTCTGAACCGTATTGATGTTTTGAGAAAGTTCATCTTGATTTTTTCCCGGAATTATGTTTCACGACAACTTTTCCTTTCGGTGATTCCATTTAGGAAGCACTGTTAACTCATTGACATGTTACTGCCATGCTTGTGTGTTGCTCTACTTATACAATTCTGCAGATCAGTTTGTTATTTAGTTGATGAGGTTATGATGCTTTAAATAGATTTTGGTTGTGTTTTAATGTTAAAGTATCTTTATCTTGGAACCTTGCCTTCTCCAGTGTGTTTAAAGAGATAAAAGGTGTTTGGTTTGGCCATGTAGTAGCTGATTCATTTCCGTTTTCTTCATACATTAGGAAAATTTTTATTGCTACTTGAATATCATCCTATTTTTACTTTCTAAATAGTTTGTGACTTCAAGAGTATTATTCTGTGTAGGGAAACTTGATGTCAGTGCTTCCATGTTCCTCTGTTTAGTCTATTAGTTGAAGATGAAATTTCTATCCTGCAACTTGACAATTTCCTATCTGACACCTGCTGGACTTCAAATATGGTCATTGATCAGTGTTGAAGTTTCGTAGTATCTCTGTTAGCTTTAGTTTCCGTTTGTTGCTACTGGTGCTTTTCTTCATGTTCTCAAGACACAAAGAAGAGTCCTAGTTTGAGATAGTTGCTTATTCTAATATAAAGCTTTTAGTACTGTTTTGCATCAATCCACTTTCCTCATTTTTTTTGTGTCTCCATTTTGGTTACTAATATTACGTTTGGATCCATAAATAGTCAATTTTAATGCGTGCAATGAATTTATCTAATCTTGAACGTTGTAGTTTTACCATTTTCTAGTTCTGTTTAAGTAGACTAATTATTTGTTTGTCATCTTTGAGTAGAAATCTATGAACTATAAGTTGAGTACTCCTCTTATTATTTGACGTCTATTAGTTTGGTTAGCCGTTTGTTAATGAGTGCTATTTTTGTATTTCACTGGATTTGCCAGAAATGTCATATTATGTCATTTTGAATGTTCCCTTAAAAGATTTGAATTCTCCTCTCCTCTCTTTTGCATGTGATACCATTCGAGTCTATTTTGGACCCCTATTTTCATCTTTTGGGCAACGGAGGCCCAAGTTTCCTTTTCTATCGAGTCAGCCCCCAATTTACAGGAAAGGAAGCAGCCTACAGGATCTTGGAGCTGCTTACAGGTCTTATGGAAGATGGCACAAGTCTTGGAGTGCAAAGGAACCAATGTATACACCAGTATAGATAAGGTATATACTGATAAAAACTTGATATATACACATGATGTGGGCTAAAAGCTTATTTTTCAGCAAGGGGCAGCAACAGCCTTTGAGTTTAAAAATGGGCTAGGCACGCCCATCCTTTTATTTAGAAATTAGGACAGGTTACTATTTGGGCCTGCCCAAGCCCAATAACTTAGTTCTCTTATTACCTTATTTTGTTATATTCATAACAATTGCTACTTGACACTAACATTAATGTGTTTATTTGTATTATTTCTTGTTATTAATCGAATTAATTTCCCCAACATATTTGTCATTTATGTTAATTTCCTTTTTTTTTAATTATGTCTATTTAATGTTAGAATTGTTTCTACGAAATTACACTTTAGTGGAAGCTCTTTCAAAAAATGAGGCAAGTTTAGTCAATTCTTTCAAAATTTAGTCAACTTTGTCAAAACATAGTCAATTTTGTCAAAACGTAGTAAATTTTACAAATCTAGTCATATTTTTTAAAACCTAGTTAATTTTTCCAAACCTAGCACATTCAATTCCTTTAAAGCTTAGTCAATTTTTTCAAATTTAGTCAATATTGCAAATCTAGTTAATTTTTAATTTAATTAAATTTTTCAAACTTAATCAACTTTTTCAAACTTAATCAACTTTTTCAAACTTAGTCAATTTTTGCAAATGTAGTCAATTTTTCAAAGTTAGTCAAACTCTCTAATCGTCAGTTAACCGCAAGTTAGTGTCCATTTTGAGTGATTAACTTCTTCTAAAAATGAAAATTGAACTCGAACCTTTTCTTTGGTATTTTAAAAATATTTTTTCTGTTAAGTCTTTTTAAATATTTTATTAGTTTCCTAATTATCCTTAAAATTAGGTGGTGGCTCTTTAAATCTCAGGAATTTGATTTATACTTAAATTAATTAAGTAATAAATCAGATTTTCGAAAAAATTGAAAAGTCGATAGTTTTTCAATTAACAAAAATGGCGACTCTGCTGGGGATTTTCAATTAGGTTCTAACTATTAGATTAGGTTGTTTGACTAACTATTAGGTTTGTAATATTTAATAATTTTAATTTCCTTATTTGCTTTATTTATTTAATTTCGATATTAAACTGTTAACATGCATAGCCTCTTCCACCACTTGGCAATTTTTTATTTTCTACTAAATGATGGTTATGCAGGTTGCAACCATTTAATCCAAATTTTCCATAGGGTACCTTGACGAAATGAGTTGATCCTTCATGGTTGATGGTCGTTATTTTCCCCACCCCAGGTTGTCAGCCTAGGTCACCCTTTCCACAGTCAAAATAAAGCCCACTCTTAGTCACTTAGGTTAAAGCTAAGCCAAAACCCTGTAAGTGCATTACCCTAGGTTTACCCAATACCCAAGGGGTATTGGGCACATTAGTAGCCCACCTTAAGTCCATAGTGGCCCCCGACCCAAATGTACGATCACGCTGATGTGTTTATATTTGAAGGATATATATGTTGTTCAGTGAACCTTTGTCAATTCATTTCTCACATTTGGAGGTCCTTCCAAAGAGGCCTTGGTACCAAGGTTAAGCTTAGCATGGATTTTCATCCTCAAACTGTAATACCCCACCTCTTACAATACTAGTACTATGCAAATGAAACATGATATGACTTTTCAAATTAGCGCCAATTTTTAAAAGTGCCTGAATTTCATGTTATAGGGTGATATTTGTGTATAATGCTTAAGAGGGTCGAGTGTATACATGTTTTGAGTCAAATTTAGGAGATCACGACCCTAAATGAAGTGAGAGAAATGAGGTTCTTGTAGGACTTAGGAAGCTAGCAGGAGAGTCACCTACTTGCTTAGCTTAAATTTTCTAGCTAAATGGAGACGAGGTCCGACGTCGAATTTGTTCAAGTTTGATAATGAATAAAGTTTAGTTTAACTTTAGATCATGTTTTACCATCGTTAATGGACTATATTTACAGCCCAAGATGAATAATAAAAGGTCCCAAGTACATCATAATCCACTTGGCTAATTGGGCCCAAACTAAGTAAAGAGGAATAAGGAAAATGGGCAGCCAAGGCCCGTCAACTTTGAGACCCATTTAGGCCCAAGTGTAAGGGCCAAGCTGCTGCATCACAAGGTTATTAGTATGTGTTCAAAAGTTCAAAAGAAAGTCGGCCAAAGAGACTCTTTAAAAAGGTCTCAAAATAGCCCCTTAAGTCATTTCACTTTGGAACAAATTTTCAGCTTCCTAAAGACTCTTTTTTTCTCTTTACTTCACCTCACAAGGCTGCCAATACAGCTCTCTAGGGTTCTTGAAGGAAACCTTAATCTTGAAGGCTAAGGTAAGTGGAAATATTCAAGTATTTGTTATACTTATCCCATGACAAACAAGAAGTATATGCTAGTTATGCTTGTGCTAGAAATTTGGACAGCATGTGTCCTAAGGATTGTTGTGAAATTTTCTTGTTATTCAAGATGATTTTCTCTTCTTGGTTGGCTGAATTATGAAGTAATGCTTATGTTTTTAACAAGGTTTAGTTTGTTAGTGATGTAACTATGCTGCTGCACCATTTTTACAGTCGACGAAAGTGAGTTCTTGTGTGACATCGTAATTGCGCTCAAAATAGGAACTTGTGGGCTGATTGATTGAGGACTATGGTCTCACATCCTAGAACTATTTTTAGGACTGTTTTTGAACTTTTTTAGGACTGGTTTTATGTGTATATATGGCAGCGACAGTTTGGTTAAAGTTGGAATAGGTTTGGAATTGTCGACGTCAAAATGTAACGAAGGGATGTCACATTATGCCGCCTGTTTGAATGTCATGTAGAATTGTTACGTGTTATGCTTTATGTGCTGTTATAAGACTATTAAGGGTCTAAAACAAGATGTGTATGTCATGTACATAAGACTGGATTGTTAGATAATATGATTATAAGTGAAAAGGTTGAAGGAATGCCTTTGTGTCGGTAATTATATTCTTGCTGCCCGGATGTTAGTTTTTATGATATTGGGATGTCAAGAAGTGTTTCTTTGCTATTAATACTAGTATTATTGCCTAATATACTGTAGATAAATATTTAAGGGAAAAGTGGTCACTCCAAGGTAGTAATAAGGTCATACAACGAGGTATGTAAGGCTACTCGATTTTGTATTACTTGGCATGAAATCTAGAATTTTCCTTGGCACATAAAGGCACTTACCAACTCCGACATAACTATTAACTATGTCTCCACTCTTTCACATGTTCATATGCTCCCATACATAGTCACCTTCAAATCTGCATATATACGTGGATACCTAGTTACATGGGTTCTTGTTGCTAAATAAAGTTCACGATTTGTTTCATCTCATACGCATTTCATTATTTGTGTAACGTACTCTTTTCATTGTCATATTGTCTTGTATGATTATTTATATATCGCATGCTACATCTACAGTCCTATAGCTCCAATATTATGACCACCAAAAGAATCATCTCAAAGGTAATTGAAAGATAAAGTAAAGTATATTGTTTATTGATGGTTGGTAAGCCGAGAGGTAGAAGAATCACCTAGCCAGTATCGATCCTATCACGGGGGGTAGCCCAAGGAGTTAAAGGAAAAGCATAACCAGGGCCATCCCGATATAGATTTACCACTAATAAGCTGGTCATTTGTATTATATAATGTGCACAGTAAAGGTAAAGTAATAAAAAGAACATAAAGCACATGATCCCACAGTATAACTAAAGGTGGTCTCTTAATTCTACACCAGTGCGTAGTTTCATTTGATTTGTTACTTCATATACGGTATTTCCTGCCTTACATATTCAATATAATATCTCATGCTGACATCCCTTATGGGGGACCTGCATTTCATGCTGCAGGTACAGGTGTCAGTAAATCTCCCTAGTAGGAGTATATGATTTCCAACTATTGTTACCAAGCTCTAGGATGCTTCAGACCTTTGCATGTCCGGAGCTTATATTTTTGTATTGTACAATTAGTCGAGGAGACGTCTATCCTTGACCTTATCAGATACTTTTCCTTATCTGGAGGCTTTTTAGACTATGTAAATTAAAATTTGGTCATGTCTCATACTTTAGACAACGTGGCCCGACGGCCTAGCCATATGCATTTCCTTTTGGCTTGTTATTACCGTTTACTTTCTTAAAGGCTTGTTGAACGTAGAAATCGCTTACAATATGTATAGAAATATAGGTTGGTTCTCCCGAGTCTTATTAGCAATGGGTGCCATTCCGCCTTAATGGGACTGAGGGTGTGACAAAAGTGGTATCAGAGCGGGTCATCCTAGGGAGTCCACAAAGCCGTGTCTATGTAGAATCTTGTTAACAATATGTTGTACACCACATTTATAAGCAGGAGGCTATGTGACATTTAGGAGTTGCTACTGTCTTTTCATTCTTTAGATCGTGCCATAGAGCTATGTGTAATAGGTGGATTGTGTTTAACCCCTAAATTGTTTTGTATGCATGTATGCCAGAAACCAGGAAGAACAAAGGTAAAGGGAAGGGAGTAGAAGTGGTGGTTGGTATACCCAGTAAGGTGAGACAACGAAATGAGGCTCAAGATTAGTCTCTGTCATATACATCTCCAACTCCTCCAGTTCCTGATGAACCAGGAAGTAGTGAAATTCCCCAGAACCACCTATTGATGCTACCGTGCAGAATCTGAGAAATGCAGTCCAACTATTGACTCGTATAATTGTTGGCCAAGGTCAAAGACACGAAGGTCCAGTTGTAGGTGCAGGTGGTATGTATAGGGTAGCTAGCATAAGGATACATGACTTCCTAAATTTGGACCCTCTATCCTTCACTGGATCAGATCCTAATGAAGATCCCCAAGACTTCATTGATCAGATTCGATGAACTTTACATGTTATGCACGTGAGTGGTACAGAAGCTGTCGAGTTAGCAACATATAAGTTGAAGGGTGTGGGTATACTGTGGTATGAAGCTTGAAAACAATCTTAGGGTATAAATGCACCTCCAACTACTTGGAAGGAGTTCAAAGAGGCATTTCTTGACCATTACTTGCCATTAGAGATCCGAGAGGCCCGTGCAGATCAGTTCTTGAACCTCCACTAAGAGAATATGAGTGTGAGGGAGTATAGCCTTCAATTTAATTCCCTTTCCAGGTATGCTCCTAATGTAGTTGCTACTATGACAGATAGAGTTCATCGATATGTGCATAGATTGGATACGTATTGGGTCAGAGACTGTACCATTGCTTCCTTGAACAAAGACATGGATATAGCAAGAATGCAAGCTTTTGCACAGAAATTGGAGGATCAGAGGCAAAGGAGAAGGATACAAGAGTTAGAAAGGGCGCAATCCAAGACGGCCAAGTCTACAGGGCAGTTTACACTACTCTAAGGTGAACTTAGGCCTCGGTTTTTTAATAGACCGCCTAGGCCATCATTCTCCTACCCTACAGCCAGTGCTCCACCACAACTTCAGAGGTCTAGGAGAAATCCGCTTAGTCTAAGAAGTGAAGCGCATGGCGCCCGAACAGCGGGATATTCAGCAGGCCAGCAGATGACCCCTACACAGCCTTGTAAACAGTGTGAAGAAGTCATTTAGTTATATTTCATGTTGGGAAAGATGCTTGTTATTGGTGTGGTGCACCAGGGCATATGAGAAGAGATTGCCCGAGGAGATGTATGGGTGATATAACACAATCTACTGGGTCAGCTGTTGCATCATCATCAGTTCCTTCATTAGGTAGGGGTTAACAAGAACATATAGGTCATGGTAGAGGTGTTAGAGGGGCACGTAGCTCTAGCAGAGTCCAGAATCGCACTTATGCTATGGGGAGTCGGCAAAATTTGGAAGCTTCCACGATGTGGTCACAAGTACGTTGCCCATCTTTTCACATAATGTATATGCATTGATTGACCCTGGTTTTGCATTGTTATACATTACCCCACTAGTTGCTGGGAAGCTTAAGAGAACACCCAAATTATTGAACAAACCATTTGAAGTGTCTACACCAACCGGTGAATCTATAACGGCTTGAAGGGTTTATTATGACTGTGTAGTAATTGTTTATGACCGTGACACATTGGTCGACCTTAATGAGCTAGAAATGGTGGAATTTGATGTTATAATAGGTATAGATTGGTTAGCTTGTTGCTATGCCACCGTGGATTACCGAACTAAGAGAGTGTATTTCCACTTTCCAAATAAGGCAGTTCTTGAATGGGAAGGCAATATTGGGGTGCCAATGAGTAAGCTTATCTCTTATTTTAAGGCCAGAAAGATGATATCTAAGGGGTATATATGTCATTTAGTTAGAGTGAGGGAGACAGAGGCAGAATAACTAACTCTTCAATCAGTTCTAGTAGGGAATGAATTTGTTGATGTGTTTCTTGAAGAACTTCCAGGCTTACCTATAGAACGAGACGTAGATTTTGGTATTGACTTACTTCCAGGCACTCAACCTATTTCCATCCCTCCATATAGAATGGCCCCGGCAGAATT
>JAABOM020125153.1:0-21942 GCA_011800125.2 Solanum clarkiae | reverse complement strand
TTATCTCGTACTGACATCCCTTACGGGGGACCTGCATTTCATGCTGCAGGTACAGGTGCTAGTAGATCTCCCAAGTAGGAGTACAGGATACTCGGCTGCTGTCACCAAGCTCCAGGTTGCTTCAGGGCTTTGTATATGTCTAGAGCTTATGTTTATATTATATAGTTAGGTGAGGCAGGGCCTGTCCCGACCTTTATCAGATGCTCTTCTTTATTTAGAGGCTTTGTAGACTATGTAAAGTAAAAGTGAAGTCATGTCTCTTACTTTAGACACCGTAGCCCCAACGACCTAGTAATATGCATTTCCTTTTGGCTTATTATCATTGTTGATATACTTTAAGGCATGCTAAAGGCAGAAACCCCTCCTAATACGTATAGTAAGCGCATAGTTACAGGTTGGTCCTCCCATGCCTTATCGGCAACGGGTGCCAGTCCGCCCTAACGGGACTTGGGGCATGACATAAGCAAACTCTGATTGAGCATAATATTTCTAACTGAGGTTATTTCTATTGAGTCTATTCTTTTAAAAAGCATGATTTACTTTAAACATGTATATTTATTGAGATGAGTTGTGAGTTGTTTGAGTTGAGGTATGTGAGTTGAGTTTTACTCTCTTGAACTATTTTACATACTAGTATATTCCATGTACTGACATCCATTTGGACCTACATCATTTCATGATGGAGATACAGGTGATAGAGGACTTCAACTAGCGCACCGTTTGGTCTAGATCAGTGCATTTCTAGAGTTGGGGAGCCCTCCTTGCTTTTTCGAAGGAGCTCTTTTATCCTTCTTACTTTTATGGAGTTTTATTTCTTTGATTATGGTATCCATGGCCTGTCACCGTACCATCTAAATTGTCGATTAAAAGCTTCATAGACATTGGCAACAGGATTTTGTTGAGTATTATTTATTTCCAAATTGATTCATTAGAAACTATGTTTTAGTAGAGTTATACCTATGCTTATGATGTCTCCTTTTACTTGAGGATTTCTTCCGCTATTAAGTAGATGTGACGAAGAGGCTAGGTAGTTCTCTTGGGGAATCAATAATGGTTCTTCAAGTGTTGGCCACGACAAGAGTACCCTCACGGGGCGTGACATAATACATTTTAAAGTATTTTACAATATAGACCCTCATATTATCATAAACACTTTGTTTAATTGAGTCAACTTAAAATGATTTTCTTTTCATTTAATTATTATAAAAGAATCCATTCAAAGATCGATAAAAGAGTGTAATCTTGTCATCCTTGTGCATTAATTTTTGGTCCTTTAAACTATTCTTTTCAACTATTAAAAGACACTACCATACGACTTAACACAAACACTCTAAACCACTCAACACTACTAGAAATAAGTTATTTTCTAATTACAATTGCCCACTACAAATGTGTAGTTGGAAGTTTGAATATCTGACTATTGTCATCGATATATTATAATTTGTGTTATAATAATTTTTTCAAAAAAGTTACCAACCAATTTTCGACTACTGAAGTTAACATTTTGCAGAATAAAATCAATAAAATAGTTGACCAAATTTCCAATTGTTGTAGTTGGAAATTTGTTTAAAAAATTTAAAAAATATATTTGAATGGCGACTATGACAGTAAGTCATACTATATATTTTTAAATTAAAAATTAATTAAATTAGCAAATTATTGTAACTGCGTAAAATAATATTAGACCAGTTTCAATTACTCCCTTATCGAATATTTACTCAACTCTCTCAGTCCAAAATCAAAACCCTAGAAGTTGCCTCATCTAATCTAGAGGATTCTCTTTGAATTGATTCTTTTGAGTATTCCTCGTCTAATCATATATTTGCTAATTTCAAGAACTGCAGTGACAAGAACTCGTGCTATCGTCTCATGACAAGAATTCCTTTTGAGGATTGTTTACTCAAATTTGGAAGAGATTTGGATTTTTCAATTTGATTGAGGTACTGTAAGCTCTTTTCTTCGTTAATGTGTCAATTTTATTGAGGTAATGTAAGCTCTCCTTCTCATTTGGGTTTCAATTTGGTTGAGGTAATGTAAACAAAATGGTATCTATTTACTAATTTCAACTTAAGATTATCTTTCTCTTTCTTGATATTTGTAATTGGATTCTTTAGTATCTCTCAAGATCTTGTTTTATGCTATTGTTGTATATTAACCTTTTCCTCGTTACTCTGCTAAAACACCCAGGGACTGTTAAAGTTGTTTAGGAACAACTTCACTAAATGATTTTGTTGGTTTTTCTAGTGCAAGTATAAATGCTTCTTCACATAATTAGTGCAGTTACTTGTTGTAGAACGTTATAATCTATAACATATTATTTTCAAGTTATTAATTTCGCGTATATGGTTAGTTACTCTTGGGTTATTAAGTACTTTTAAAGTGACTCGAGTCTCCATACCCTATTTATGAAATTTCATTGGGTATATTGTTATTTGTAAAGTGACTGGGTGTTTTGAAATTTTTACACTATTGATGTATAGAATATGAAGCATATTTTATTTAGTGGTATGTTGGCCAATAAAATGAGTAGTTTCTAAAAGCATCTTAAAAAGATCAGGCTGCACTAGGGGAGACAACACGATTGCCAAATAATGTGAAAAAAATAAGACCAAAACTTTCTGAAAAAAGTTTAAAGATGTGCTTTTTTTTGGTGGTAAAACTTGCAAGTACACACTAGTGAGTACTGCCCACCCCCCACCGCCCAAAATAATGGGCTGGTCTAATTACCTTGAAAATTTGAATTCTTAAGATCCCACGCTTCATCTGTTTGGTGCATCATCTCACGATAATCGTGAGGTTCTTGCACAAGCAGATCGATGGACTCCTGAAGAGAAATAATATTTTGAAAATGCTTTTTTAGGTATAATAATCCAGGTTCTCAAACTTTTTTTGAATTTGTTGCTTCAAAATTTCCCCATAAATTCCTGGAGAAAATAAAAAATCAATACATCACCCTCTTCAAAGACGGTGAAATGGTGAATTCTAAAAACAACAACGATGTTGTTGTTGTTGCTTCTAATCATCATTATGATGCTGATCATCAGCAGTATCACCAAGTGACAGAGGAAGATAACTCATCACTAAATGGTGTATTGCATCAAGTCGAAAACAATCATTTACGTCGCCGGCGAAGGGAAATTCCATGTACTGAAGGAGAACACCGGTAATTAAATAGAATTCTCTCTCTTTTTATTCTTCTTTCTAAAAGTTATAACTATTTTTCATATCATCTACATCTAAACCTTTATTTTTATATTTTCACACATACTTTCATTTTTTTTTTCATGTTAGATTTAATTTTTTTAGTTTTTGAGTTTCGTTGTTTTGCTTCTAGCATGGTGAGGTTAGGTTTTAATTCATTTGAGTTATTTTATTACTCTCTCCTTCTTCCACACACACACACACACAAACTTTACCTCTTCACTTTTGTTCTTAAAATAAAAAAATTGATATAATATATATATTAATTACTTAAAAAATATTCTTCAATAAAAAAATTTGTTTGTTGTTTTGCGATTGATTTCGTTTACTTCTATTGTTTGCATGTTGATATCATTAATACTTTCAATTTTTATATATAGCGAAAGTCTAATCCTCATTTTCGATGAATCTTGAAATAAAATTTTTAAGTCACCTGCTACAAAATGTAAAATTGACTTTAGCTTGTTGATCGATGCATATAAACTTAAACACCGTGAATTAATTTTTTATTATAAACTTTATTTCAATGAACTCTTTTTTTCAACAATTTTTAACCACGTGGCATGATATATATAGGTTGTTTCTTATGAGATTAAACAAATTTGGGAAAAGGAGATTGGAAGAGCATATCAAGGTACTATGTTGTTTCAAAGACACCAACTCAAGTGGCTAGTCATGCTCAAAAGTATTTTTATCGTCAGAACAGTCAGACTCCAGTGAAACGTCATCATCATAACATCAATGACATTCAAATTGTCACCCTTATTCCCTAAGAGGAAAACAACAAGTTCTCCTAAGATCAATAATAACATACTTGCTTACAACAATATTTGTCCAGTTGGGTCTTCATCAATGCCTTTTCATTATCCTAATTTTTACCCTTTTGGTGGTCCAACTTTTACCAATAACTCCAATGGAAATTTTGAGAGATAACATCAAGGTGAAGCATCTAGCAGCAATTCATTTGTCATGGAACAAAACAATAATAACAACAACAATCTCCAGAGGCCAAAGTCACCTCATTTTTTCTTTCGGTGTAACTATCTTCTATTGGGGGAATAACCCCCAAGTCTAAGCAAAACGACGCATGTATATCACTACATAAGAGAACATGTGTTTAGCTATAGACATAAATTAACTAAATGACAAAATTCCTAGCCAAATTCGATGGTAATGATGTCATAATCTTGAAATTAGAGTTCTTTAGCTAAATTCAGTAGTTAATAGCTTATTCTCTTATGGTGTATTGTGTTCTAGTTTTAGAGTAAGCAAAAGTGAGTTTTAAGATTTTTTAGGTTTGAAGGTTCGAGAGACTCAATGTCCTTATATGTTAAGATATAACATAATGTATGAATTGTTTAAATAGTATGAATAAAATACAAAAATAAAAAAATTTGGTGTTGTTCTTACAAGTCATAAAGGCAAAAGAAGTAGGACAATAGTTCCAAATAAAAATGAACTTTCTCTTATAAGTGTTATCCCAACATACCCACTATATGAAATAATCTATGGAGATAGTGATATTATATACGGTATAGAGCAGAGAGACTTCAGTTAAAATAATTTCATCATAAACAAATGATGATTTTGATGTGACTATAGGTATGAATTGGCTAGTATCATATCCAAAGAAGCTAAGGATGTTGTGCTATCAGGTTGATCTGAATCTAATACGTTTAATATGGAGTACAATTTCTATGAAAAAATCTTTTAAAAATACAATTAATATTAGGTAGGAACATATACCTTTAGGAATATATAGATTGATCAATACTAACAATCTGAAAAGGTAAACTCATAAAATTTAAATTTCAGATCTGTCTCTGATCATATCATGGTACACTTGATTTGTTTCACACAAAGATGTTTCATTTCAAGAAGCCGCCCTTTGGGCGTAGTACTTTGTGATGGTTGTTCTTAATATGAGAAAAACTATTATTTGTGAAATTAAAGTTCAAATGATGATCAACAAGGAGATATTTGCTTTCTATCAAGGAGATATCTTGTATACTTTTTATCGGTAAATCGATGACACCTAAATTTCGTTAACTCTGAAGCAAAGAAAACCTACTCTATTCATAAGGATGAAATTGCTGGAACTACCAACGAAATTCTACGGCCATGGTATCTTATTCAGGTGGGCCAAAAGTTGAGAAGATTAGTGAAGCCGGATATTTGTACATCATTGACATTACGTGGGTGCTATGCCAGCATTTGCGTGGAGGTACCCATTGGTATACCAATCAGGAAGAATATCACCATAGGCCACCATCCATAAGCACTGGACTATGAAGGCCAGAGAATCTCTGCACAACTTGTGGAGTGCTAGGACATACTGATGTCGGGTGTAGTAGGAACACAGCCTCGAGAATTGTCCAATTGGAACAATCCACCTAGACATTTAGCCAGAAGTTATAAGCAACGGAAGCGATCAAATGACATGGTAGCCAGGGGCTATCACAAGAGAAACGAAACCAACGAAAATGACAACTCCTAGCAACAAAGGAAACTGAGATAAGTAATAGCGTTAATTTATCTAATGCTACTGCAAGTAAGTTCCAAGACTCAAAAATCTACAAATATAGGAAAACAACATTTCATAATAGAGACACCCAAAAAGGGAAACAATTTATACCAAATCCTTCAACGTGCGCTTAGAAATCAATAAACTGTGGTGGTCAATGAATAATGTCAAATGATGTTGCAAGGGATGATGTCAAAAATCCTGGGATAGAAATAAATACAAAAAAATAAAAAAATAAAAATAATGTTAATCTCACTCCAAGAAGTGAAACGGCTATAATCGTGCCTCACTCGCCAAGCATGTCATCCAAGGAAACACACCTTACCCACCCATCGCAGATACCGACATGTCCACTCTAACCATTAATGAATACCCCATAAGCCACATCAACAATGTATCTAAAATCCTATCACAAGATAACCCAAAATTATTACCATCCACAAACAATGCTAAATAGAACTCCTAGCCTACGTGGACATCCCAAGGGTTAGATGTAAGGATATGGAAAAAATCAGAAGGAAAAGAACTCCATCTTCGGCAAAAAGACAAACATAGTAACACCAGATAATGAAATGACCCCAAAAAGTGCCCGAAAAGGTGCCTCGAAAGTGCCTGAAATTATAGTTTTCATATATCCCAAAATCTATACGTGATATCAAAAATCCAACTTCATATTTTTGATCTGGGGCAAAATTGAGTGGGAAATGGATCTAACCCCAATTTTAAAGTGACCGAATCACAATTTAAATTTTTCAAAAATGCAATTTCCAGAAGGGTTCGCGCCCTAGTGTTATATTTGCCCAGTTTTTCTTACTCGGTCCAAGGCTTTTGAGTCTTGGGCCTAAGTCTTTCCATGTGCAAAAATACCTACACTTAGCCATATTTTACCTTCATATCATATAAGACATTCCCAAATACTTTCTCAAACACTTAGACAAATATTTCACCCAAAATTAAGGGTTTCAAACTCATTTTGGATCTTAATAATTTCACTCAAGCTTCAAGTTCTCATCTCAATCTTCATCAAGGAATTCTCCAAAGTCAAGTTATGTGGGTTTTAACCATTGGATCCTTTCATCCATGATGCCCAAGCTTCCTTGTTACCTAAATTACATATTTCTAAGTTGATTTTATTTATGGGTCTTCTATTATGAATTTGACTAGGAACTATATTGGGATTTTGTAAAAGTGTGACTGTTTAAGCATGCTTTGAGCTATGAATCTTTGATCTATCTTAGATTTGATGAGAGTTTTGTTGTATATTGCATGAGGGTATTACTAAGTGTTGGCGGGTATTTTACATTGAATTTACTTACATGATTTCACTCTTGAATTGCATAGTTTTACACTAGCATTGCACAATCACCAAGTATTTGATAAAATATCTGGTTAATGTATCTTGAGTTGTTGAAGGCCTAATGCATGACATATAAATTAAATGACTTTATGATGATGAAAGGGTAATATGCATGTGTTGATTGCATGAAGAGCATCTATAGTGTTGTGAGTTGACCATAGCCAATTGTGTGGTAATGCCTTAAACCTTAGATGGGGGTGGTAAGCCATCAACCAATTGAGGGGTTGATACCTCAACCACTTTCGATGGAGGATGGCCATGTCCATTAACCAATTGAGGGGCTAATTCCTTAATCACTTCTAAGGAGTGGTCTACCTTAGATTTTCCAAGTACTAAGTTGCTTGATCTATTATGATGGTCTATTCCTACACATGTAATATGTTCTACATATATAAGCATGTTTACTTCAAGTATCATTCATACATGTCATGTTGTTATATGCTCATCTATTGCCTAACTATACATTTCAATTATGTTGCCTATCTATTGTTGCATTGTCTCCTACATACTTAGTACATTCAAACTACTAATGCATATTGTATACCTACATAATGTTACCTGTAGGAACCGAAGCCCCTCTTGATCATCCTTCTCATCCACGTGGCTAGTGCGATATCTCTCAAAGCAAGTTGGTGAGTCCTCAACTTTGAGGACGTACTTCTCTTGATTTATACTATGTATAGACTCTCTTTTCTTTATTGTATGCTTTGACTATGATGGTGAACCCGATTACTTGTCTTGGCCCCCGCTCATATCTACGTATTAGAGGTGTTGTTCGACAAGTTACGTAATGATGCTATGAGTTTTGACTCTCTTGAATATTTTGATGTTTTATGATATGAAAGATGTCTCTTAGCCCTGTATTACCCCTTTTTCTATCTATTTTTGTTATTTTATTACTTCTGCAACCAAAGATGTGTAATGATATGTTAAGAGGCTTGATTGGGGTTTCTTTGGGTTCCCCATTTGCCGTATTATGTCTAGACCCTAGGCTTGGGTCATGAAAAACTTAGTATTAAAGCATTAGGTTGTTAATGGTCCGCGGCATCTCAGAGCGTTGATTAGAGTCTTATTCATGGTTATGTTGTGCACGACAACTATAAGTAAGAAGCTATGAGATGTTTTATGAAATGTTTCCCTTCTTCTTACTCTATGTTGTGCTATAGAAGTTAGGTAAGGGTTCCCCTCCAACGAATATTTATTTCTATGCTAGATCATGCGTAATATAAAAGGAAGAAGAGGTCGCACACCCGAGGACCAATCGGCTTAAGGAGAGCTCCAGGATGCTCTCACCTTACTAGCTCAAGTTGTGGCTAATCAAGTCAATCAAGGGGCCCAAGCCCCTCATGTTCCTACTCTAGCATCTCGTGTGAGGGGATTTATGAGGATGAACCCACCGAAGTTCAATGGGTCTAAAGTGGATGAGGACCCTCAAGAGTTTATTGATGAGGTTTACAAAGTGTTGGCTATCATAAATGTGAGGTCGGAAGAAAAGGCAGAGTTAGCGGCTTACCAATGCAAAGTGGTGGTTCAAATATAGTATACTCAATGGAAGAAGGAGAAGGGGAAAAACAATATGATTCTATGGGAGAAGTTTAAGGAGGCTTTCCTCAACTAGTTCTTTCCTCTTGAGCTTGGGGAGGCCAAAATGATGGAGTTTATGAATTTGAAGCAAGGATCTATGAGTGTGAGGGAGTATGCCCTCAAGTTTAACAACTCACAAAATATGCTCCACACTTGGTTGCCGACCCGAGGTCCAGATGAATAAGTTTGTGATGGGTATTTGCGATTTGGTGAATGAGGAGTGTCGGGCCGCTATGTTGATCAGGTACATGGATTTGTCCCTCTTGATGACTTATACTGAACAATTGGAGGGGGAGAAATTGAGGAAGAGAAGGGGTTATGAGGCCAAAAGGGCCCATTTTGATGGTATCTTCCAAACTCCCACGGGTGGCCAGTTTCACGAAGACCAAGGGTCTTCTCATGTTCCTAGTGGGAGATTTGCCAATGGCTACCCAAGGCCCCAAGAGGGTGGTGTGTGATGCCTACACTTGTGTGTCCAAAGTGTGGTAGGGGTCATGATGGTCCATGCTTGAGGGATACCAATGCTTGTTTTGGTTGTGGAGAAGTAGGCCACAAAATGATTGATTGTCCACGAAACTGCAACAAGGGTAAAGATGTTTGTCTTCAATACCGGGGTGCTACTGCGGTTCCTTTGGGTAGAGGAGGCCAACAAGGTGATTCCCCAAGGCACAATTGGATTTATGCTCTTCAACAGAGGCAAGGGGTAGATGAGGTGCCTAATGTCATCACTGATATGTTAAAAGTCTTTGATTTTGATGTGTATGTATTGATAGGCCCTAGTGCCACTCTTTCTTTTGTTACTCCTCTTATTGCCAAAAAGTTTCATGTTGAGCCTGAATTTTTGTGTGAGTCTTATAAGGTGTCTACTCCCATTAGTGCATCTATTGTTGCTAAAAAGGTCTATCGAAATCATCCTATTTGCATCTTGCATAAAATATTGCCTTGTGATAGTGTTGAGTTGGATATGGTTGATTTTGATGTTATTCTTGGGATGGATTGGTTGCATAGATATTATGCCTCTATTAATTGTAGACCCCATAGACTCAAATTCCAATTCCCAAATGAACCCATCCTTAAGTGGGAAAGTCATGATGTGGTGGTCAAGGGTAGGTTTATATCTTGCATTAAATCCCAAAAGTTGATCTCTAAGGGGGGTTCTATATTCTTGTGAGGGTTAGGGATCTTGAGTCCAAAGTCCTTCCCATAGAGTCGATTTTAGTGGTGAATGAATTCCTTGATGTCTTTCTAAATGACCTTCTCGTTGTTCCTCCTGAAAAGGAAAAAGACTTTGATATAGACCTCCTTCCCTATATTCAATCGATTTCTATTTCGCCTTACCGTATGGCCCCAGTGGAGTTAAAGGAGTTGAAGGAGCAATTGAGGGACTTATTGAAGAATGGTTTTATTAGGCCTAGCCAATCATCTTGGGGCGCAGTGGTGTTGTTTCTGAAGAAGAAAGATGGGTCTCTTAGAATGTGCATTAACTACCAGCAACTTAACAGCGTCACCGTAAAGAAATATCTATCCTCTACCAAGGAGAGATGATTTGTTTGACCAACTTCAAGGGGCTAGTCACTTCTCTAAGATTGATCTTCAATCCAAGTATCATCAAGTGAAGGTGAGCGAGTGTTACATTCCAAGACGACCTTCCATACTAGGTATGGGCATTATGAATTTGTGGTTATGTCTTTTGGGTTGACCAATGCACTGGCTATCTTCATGGATCTTATGAATAGGGTCTTTAAATCCTACCTTGATTTATTTGTGGTGATTTTCATTGATGATATTTTGATCTATTCCTATAGTGAGGAGGAGCATGTAAGTTATTTGAGGGTAGTGTTGCAAAAGTTGAGAGAAGAGAAGTTGTATGCCAAATATGAGAAGTGTGAATTTTGGTTGAAAGAGGTTGCCTTTCTAGGTTATGTGGTGTCGGGGAAAGGTAGGTGGATCCTAAAAAGACGGATGTGATTAAAAATTTACCTAGACCATTAACCCCATTGGATATTAGAAGATTCTTGGGCTTAGCGGGCTACTACTAGAGATTTGTGAATGGGTTCTCTTCTATTTCTTCTCCATGACTAAGTTGAATCAAAAGAAGGCTAAGTTTATATGGAACTGTGAGTGTTAAAAGAGTTTCCAAACCTTGAAGGATAAGCTTGTCTTCGCTTATATCTTGTCTCTATCAGAAGGGTTGGAAGGGCTTGTTGTGTATTATGATGCCTCCCAGATTGGTTTGGGTTGTGCGTTGATGCAAAATGGTAAGGTAATAGCTTATGCTTCTAGGCAACTTTAGTGCATGAAAGGAATTATCCTACTCATGATCTTGTATTGGACACCATGGTTTTTTCTTCGAAAATTTGGCATCATTATTTGTATGGGGTGCATGTTGATGTATTTACCGATCATAAGAGTCTCCAATATGTGTTCACTCAAAAAGATCTCAACTGAGACAAAGAAGGTGGTTAGAACTTTTTAAGGATTATGATATGAGTGTGCATTATCATCCCGGTAAGGCTAATATGGTGGGGGATGCTTTAAGTAGGGTGTCTATGGGTAGCCTAGCTCATGTTGATGATGGTCGCAAAGAGGTGGCTAGGGAGGTCCATCGGTTGGCTAGATTGGGGGATAGGTTTGAGAGGTGAATAATGGTTGTATTGTGGTTATTGATGGTTCAAAATATTCCTTGGTTGATGAGGTAAAAGCAAAGCAAGATCTTGATCCCTCCTTATTAGAATTGAAGACCTTGGTGATAGAGGGCAAGATGGTGGCCTAAGGTACTAAGGTAGGTTATGTGTTCCTTGTGTTGATGACTTGAGAAAGAAGATTCTTGATGAGGCTCATAATTCTTCCTATTTTATTCACCCCAGTTCTACCAAGATATATAAGGATTTAAGGGATGTGTTTTGGTGGGGAGATATGAAGAAGGACATTGTCAAATTGGTATCCGGTTGTCATAGTTGCCAACAAGTCAAAGCCGAGCATCAAAGGCTGGGTGGCCTAACCGAAGATATAGAGATTCTTACTTGGAAGTGGGAGGAAATTAATATGAATTTTGTGGTTGGGTTTCCTAATACTAGAAAGAATTTTGATTCTATTTGGATTGTGGTTGATAGAATGACAAAATCGACTTATTTCTTACCGGTTAAGACTACTTATGGTGTTGAAGAGTATGCTAAGTTGTACATGCATGAGTTGGTGAGATTTCATGGGGTGCTATTTTCTATCATATCGGATCGTGGTGCTCAATTTACTTCACACTATTGGAGGTCCTTCCAAAGAGGTCTTGGTACCAAGGTAAAGTTTAGTACGACCTTTCACCATCAAATGGATGGTCAAGCCGAAAAAACTATCCAAACTCTTGAGGATATTCTTAGGGCTTGTGTTTTGGATTTAAGGGTAGTTTGGGTGATCATCTTCCATTGACTGAGTTTGCTTATAACAATAGCTATCATTCTAGCATTAGTATGGCTCCTTTTGAGGCCCTCTATGGTAGGCATTGTAGATCACCGGTTGGGTGGTTTGAAGTGGGAGAAATGGCTTTTTTGGGTCCAGATCAGGTCATGGAGGCTATGGAGAAGGTAAGATTGATTAGAGAAAGGTTGAAAACAGCCCAAAGTCATCAAAAGTCCTATGCCAATGTGAGGAGAAGTGAGCTTGAATTTAAAGTTAGTGATTGGGTCTATTTGAAGATGTCACCATGAAGGTGTGGTTCGTTTTGGTAAAAAGGGTAAATTGAGTCCAAGATATGTGGGTCCTCATAAGGTGATTAGGAGGATTGACAAGGTAGATTATGAGTTGGAGTTTCCTAGTGATATCGACTTGGTTCATCCGGTCTTTCACTTATCCATGTTGAGGAAATGTGTAGGTGATTCGAATGCTATTATCCTATTGGATGTTGTGGGTGTTGTTGAAGACAACTTAACTTATGAAGAAGTTCTATTAGAGATCTTGGATAGACAAGTGAAGAGGTTGAGGAACAAGGATGTGGCTTCCGTTAAGGTCCTTTGGAGGAATCAACAAGTAGAAAGTGCTACATGGGACGCCGAAGCGGACATGCAAATGCGATATCCCTATTTCTTCCGTTCTTCTCAAGCCTAAGGTACTAGTTCTAAGTTTTCTATGTGATTTCATGTCTTATGTATGAGCCTTTTATGTCATTGCATGCATTCATGTTTATGTTGATAAGTTCAAGGTGATTTTGACATTTATGTTGAGATTTTTGAAACGATGTTTAATTGTAATGATGCATTCTTGTTGGGACTGATGTATTCATGATTACTCTTTTTATTTACATTTCTTTGACATTTGGGGACGAATGGTCCCAAGGGGGAGATATTAAAATGATCCCAAAAAGTGCCCAAAAAGATATCCTAGAAGTACCTGAAATTGTAATTTCCATATATCTCAAAATCCATGTGTGATATCAAAAATATGACTTTATATTCTTGATCAATGGACACAATTGAGTGGGGAATGGGTCTAACCTCCATTTTAGAGTGATCGAATCATAATTTCAATTTTCCAAAAATGCAATTTCCAGAGAGGGTTCGTGCCCCAGTGTTATTTTTGCCCAGTTTTTGTTACTCGGTCCAAGGCTTTTGGATCTTGGTCTTAAGTCTTTCCATGCGTGAAAATACCTATACTTCGCCATATTTTACCTTAATATCATACAAAACATTCCTAAATACTCTCTCAAACAGTTAGACAAATCTTTCACCCTAAATTAAGGGTTCCAAACTCATTCTAGATCTTAAGGATTTCACTCAAGCTTCAAGTTCGCATCTCAATCTTCATCAACGAATTCTCCAAAGTCAAGGTATGTGGGTTTCAACTATTGGATCCTTTCACCCATGGTGCGCAAGCTTCCTCGTTACATAAATTACATATTTCTAAGTTGATTTTACTTATGGGTCTTCTATTATGAATTTGACTAGGAACTATGCTGGGGTTTTATAAAATTGTGACTGTTTAAGCATGTTTTGAGCTTTGAATCTTTGATCTATCTTGAGATTTGATGAGGGTTTTGATTTATATTGCATGAGGGTATTACCAAGTTTTGGTTGATGGTTTTACATTGAATTTACTTACATGATTTTACTCTTGAATTGCATGGTTTTACACTAGCATTACACATTCACCAAGTGTTTGACAAAATGTCTGGTTAATGTATCTTGAGTTGTTGAAGGCCTAATGCATGGCATATGAGTTTAGTGACTTTATGATGATGAAACGATGATATGTATGTGTTAATTTCATCAAAAGCAACTATAGTGTTGTGATTTGACCATAGCCAATTGAGGGCTAATGCCTCAATACCTCGGATAGGGGTGGTAAGCCATTAACCAATTGAGGGGTTGATACCTCAATCACTTCCGGTGGAGGGTGGTCATGTCTGTCAACCAATTGAGGGGTTGATACCTCAATCGCCTCGGATGGGGTGGTAATCCATTAACTAATTGAGGGGTTGATACCTCAATCACTTCCAATTGAGGGTGGTCATGTCCATCAACCAATTGAGGGGTTGATTCCTCAATCACTTCTAAGGGGTGGTCTACCTTAGATTCCAAGTAATAGGCTTCTTGGTCTATGATTGTAATGACCCATTAGATTATTTTAAAAACTAGTCCTCTTATTTTTTTTGGAATATCCTACTCGAAAATTTTAAACGGGTATTTTGGACTATTTTGATATTTCGGTTGTTTCATTCATGGGTAAGTTTAAATAATTAAAATAATTGGTGGACAAAATTATTTATTAAGATAATATCCTATACTAGTTGTTCATATCTATTAAATTGAATCAGTAAAGTCTATCACTTTAAAAATACCTAGTTAAACTAGAAAAGAACAAGGAGACGCCGACGACGCGAAGGTGACTTCAATTTTCTGGTACAAATCTTCAATTTCGTTTAGAGTGATGTCGTGTGCTTGTATGTGGGTTTGAGAGAAATAAGAATTTGGGTGGAAGATTGGTAATTTTGCTTGCGTTTTTGAGTTAGTGGACAATAATGGTTAAGGAATTAACTTCTTTTAAATTCTGCTGCCTTATGCATTATTATAAGGGGAAAATATATATTTCTTGCTCTGTTAGTGGCCATAATTAAAGGATTGGGGGAGTGAATATTATAAGGGAGCATGTTGCATTGCAGCATATAGTTTAAAGTTTATATACCTGTTAAAGGAGCGCATAACGAGGGTTGAGGCGTTACAATGTGCAGCGTCCTCTTTCAATTCATTCATACACATATTATATATATTTCTTTCTTTTATCTATTGAAATTAATATTAGTAATACATAATTAGATATTACATGTATCTTATTTCATAAATACCATTAAAGTTATGTTATTTGGAGAATTTAAGACCTAACGCTAGGCTTGAATTATTGGGAATTGACTACAGAATTAGATGAGTTTTGGGTATGGACTAGGAATATCGTACTACGAGTGGCATTGGATTCCTTATGACGTGTATATTTCGTCTTGATATAGAATTATCATTTTGGGAGCTGAATTGAAGATTCGTCTATTCGGTAGAAGTGTTTGAGTGCGATTCTAGCATTGAGGTAGGTTTGACTATCTTTCTTGAGATTGGAATTGAGTTATTGAATAACCATATCTATGGGATGAGATCAAATCATGTGTTGGGTTGGAAATTCTTATTGTGATGCTAGTGTGAGGGTTTTAATTGTCCATGTGGTTGCTTTGAGAGCATGTGAATAATAAATTGAGAATATCATGAATATGACATGCTGAGAACTTTGAGATTTATTGTTCCTATTGAGAGAAATATTGTTTCTATAATTGTGTTTTGATTGCATGTATCCTCATACTACATGTCATGATATCTTGAGAAATTGTGAATGATGATTCATATCATGAGTCCTCGACCACGAGACTTGGGTGGCAAGGTAGTTATTACATTAATATTCTTATCATGATTCCTTGACCACGAGCACTTAGGTGGTAAGGTAGTTGATATATTGTGATTGAGGTATATGACCTGCGAGGTCCCCATGGGTCCCCTTAGTCTTTGGAGCCTTAGCTCAATGAGGGTATATCCGACAGGTTGTGTGACAGCCTTGATACCACCTTGCATTGCATTGCATGAAATAGCATATCATCTCATTATACTACTTGTGGTTGTTTTGGATTGGATTATTTGAGAGTATATATTTACTTTATTTATGTCATTCTATATGAATTGGCGGTACCGATACCGGACTGGATTTTCTGTTGTAGGTGGAAGTGTTCCTAGATTATTTCATAGTTTATTCATTTTTTTATTCTCAATCAGTTAAACCTACTAGGCACATATTATGTGTACTCACCCTTGCTTCTTTCCCCTCCAAAAATTCTTGTCAAGATTATCCACGTGGTAGCTGATTTGCTCGTGCACTCTATTCATACCATATCTAGTGGTGAGACTCAAGGCTTCGAATTTCCATTGGATTCTATCTTAGTTATTTGGTCTTTAGTTTTATTCGAAGGTAGAGAGACACTTATTTCATTAGTTTTGTTATTAGATGCTCTTTATACTCGTGACACCAGGTTCTGGGATATGATTTTCATGTGCAAACCATTTATCTATTTGGTTTATATTCTTTTAGTATACTTTATTTCTGGGGTTGAAATTTAAGTAGTTCTTTAGTGATGACCCCAGTTTGGGTCGTGAAAAGTTTGGTATTAAAGCTCTAGGTTCACCGATCTTATGAGTAAAAGAGCAAGGTGTCTAGTAGAGTCTCGCGGAATGGTATGTAAATATCTGTATCTATCTTCGAGAGGCTACATAATGCTTGTTAGGAAAGATCCTCTTTTCATTGATTCCTTTTGTGCAATTTGTTCATATTCAAGCTTTGTATGCTTCTAATCTATTCTTTCTGCGCAGATGAACAGAACTAGAGCTGGAAATATAGAGGATGAGTCAGTCCCTACTGTCCAAGACCCCGCTGGAGGGCGAGGCGGAGTTCGTGGCAGAGTTAAAGGTCAAGGCCAGGAAAGAGGAGCAGCACCAACCCGAGGTGAGACCAAAGGGGTTTCACCTGAGCCTATTAATGACCAGTTTATGAGCACGAGGAGTAGAATGAGGACCCAGTTCATCCTTCTGCAACCTCAGAGAGTACACCAGTAGTACATGAGCTATTGATTCGGTTATTAGTGAGGTTGGGGAGTACCTCTGCTGCTAGTAATATTCCAGGTACCTCGGTTCCTGTTATACCTGCTGGTCCTTCACGGCCAGCTTAGGGACCTAGCATGGGATTTCAGACCTCGAGTCTATTTTCTATACCTTTTATTGCACCTCCGAGGTTTTTAGCCCAATATGTTTCTACCAGTGCTGCTGTGTCCTTATCTGAGCAGAAGAGATTTGAGAGATTTGTGAGATTGGCTCCTCCTAAATTTGATGGTACAGCCCGGGAAGGGGCATATGACTTCCTCACAGAGTGCCAGGATCAATTGTTTAAGTTGGGTATTCTGGAGGCCCACGGAGTAGCTTACATATCGTATTAGTTCACAAGCATGGCTAGAGAGTGTTGGAGATGGGTTATGGCCCGGAGGCCAGTTGATGCTCCATCAATGGATTGGGGGCAGTTTACTAAGATCTTTCTTGATAGGTTTATACCTTATATCCTTCGTGATAGACATCGTGATGAGTTCGATAGATTGAAGAAGGGTTCCATGATTGTGACCGAGTACGAGGCACGATTCCATGAGTTATCCCGCTATTCCATGTCCAGTATTGCCACAGAGTTTGAGCGAATTCGCCAATTAGTGAAGGGGTTAGCAAGTTATCTTCAAGAGGCCACAACCTCTCTTGTGTTATCTGGTGGTTCCTTGCAGAGGATTTTTAACCATGCTAGGATGATAAACGACATTAGACAGGTACGACATGGGGGTGGTAAGAGGCCACGCCATCATGGTCAGTTTGGTAGCTATGCACCCAGAGATAGAGATTGTCAGAGGCATGGCACTCAGGGTTATTAGGGGAGACTAGTCCATGCTGCCATTCCTAGTGCGGATAATACAAGCAGGTCCAGATCTAGCCATACTAGTCATGATGGTTCCTTCTGTTCATAGGGTGCACAGGGGTTCTTCAAGTTACCTTTCGCAGAGTTCTGGGTCCAGAGGTTGTTATGTATGTGATGAGTTTGACCACTAGGCCAAGGATTTTCCCAACCATGCTCCTACTTCTTTTCCATCAGGGGCACAGACGGTCAGGTCTACACCAACCCTAGCAGCTAGAGGCGCTTCACAGAGTACGAGGGGTAGCACTAGAGGTGCTAGAGGTGGAGCTTGAGGTGGTGCTCGTAGTGGGACACATGCTAGTGGTGAGCGTCAGGTATATTATGCCGTTCCAAGCCGTGCAGAGACAGAGACATCGAATGTTGTGAATATAGGTATTATCCTAGTTTGTCATCATTCAACTTCAGTATTATTTGACCCTGGGCCCTCCTATTCATATGTTTCCATTTATTTTGCTAATGACATTGATGGTGTGTGAGAGACTTTTGATGTACCTATTACTGTTTCTACACCCGTGGTTGTATCCTTAGCGGTGGATCGGGTATACCAAGGGTGTATTATGGTATTCACGGGTAGGGATACTCAGGCCGACTTGATCCTTCTAGACATGCTTGACTTTGATATTATTTTGGGTATGGATTAGTTGTCCCCTTATCATGCGATCCTTGATTGTTATGCTAAGATTGTGACCTTAGCGTATCTGGGTTTACCTTAGTTAGTATGGATAGGTGCTCCTCGTTCTTATCCTAGAGGGGTTATTTCTTATGTTCATGCTCGATGTATGTTGGAGCATGGGTGTTTATCTTATTTGGCTCATGTACGTGATATTTCTAAGGAGTCATCTTCTTTAGAGACCACGAGAGTGGTGATGGAGTTCATGGATGTGTTTCCTACAGACTTACCGGTTGTTCCTCCAGATCATGATATTAATTTTGCCATTGATTTTGAGCCAGGCACTAAGCCCATATCTATTTCTCCTTATCGAATGGCTCTAGCAGAGTTAAACGAATTGAAAGAGCAATTATAGGATTTGTTAAAGAAAGGGTTTATCTGGCCTACTATGTCGCCTTAGGGTGCACTGATGTTTTTCGTGAAGAATAAGGATGGTACTATGAGAATAAATGACATTTGATGTTCACGCTCCAATAAGAAAGAGGTTGTTGTCAGCAATTAACCTAATCAAAGGTTAGGGTCAAATCCACAGGGAATACAGGGCTTGACTACAAGACTTCACTACTAATCATTTCAAGCATCAATAACTAAAATCTCTAAATGGGGGGGAGGGGTATTTGTGATTAAAAAAATAATAAAATTACGACTATACTACTATGCGGGAAAACACTCAATTTTAGAGACAACTTGGGAATTGTGTTCCCCATGGTTCGTTGACTCAATTACCCTAGGTAACATAACCACAATTGAAGAGTAGCACGCAGGATGGTAACTTAGGTTCTTCCAGCCCTCTTGTGATGGTGAAGGTCGAATCTCACCATGGCGCTTGGTCAGCAACCCTGGCGTGCCAACTAACCATTACCAGTTGTCCCAGTCAACCTCCCCTTGGTAAGGTTCAAATGATTAGACAAGAAGACATCGATCGAATCCTGTCATCTACTTTACTTTTCCTATTCGTCACTACCTTGGTTGGGATTGTAATAGTAGGCGGGGTTTGGTGTTGGCCACCACCAAACAACAATCATAATGAAGGGAAATAGACAATACATGCAATACCCCAATCATAAAAATGCAATAAACCTAGGTCATCTTAAGTCATCTACCCATGGTTCCCACAACCCAAAGTTGTGAGTGCTTAGTTACTCCTGGCTAAGGCAAAACAAGCAAAAAAATGCACATACAAGACATGAGAGTTTTACCAACAACAATAAAGAAAGTAGGCACCACAAGTTGCAAACCCACAAGCTTGATTGATCAACAATGAGTACAAGGCAAGATTTGCAATCACCAAAATGGGTTTTCCAAGAGAAAACAATAAACTATTCTAAAATCCTAGGAAAGGATTCAAAAGATGATTGTAAAATGTCTCCTGCTCGAACTCCTTTCTAAAACCCTAACTTAAACTATATATAGTATTTACAAAATAACCCTAGAACTTATATAGAAAAGACAGCTGACAGCTGATAAGTCTTGCAGGTACGACTCGCAGGATGACCTACGAGTCGTAGTCAGGGTGTCGTATCAGATTCTTGGCATCTTGGACTAAATTGGTATGACCCATAGGTACGAGTTATTTCTTGAGCTACAACTCGTATGTTCCTCTTGCAGTCTTGGTCTTCAATTTTTGGTCCAACATTTTGGCTCTCTGATTCCTGATACGAGTCCACCTATATGAGCTGTAGTGAAACTTACGACTCGTAGAATGGCCTCGTAGGGGTGACCTCCACTTAGCAGATTTCTGAATTTTAGGTCTTGGATTCTTGCTACGACACACCCTATGACTCATAAGTGTGTTTATATGTCCTAAGTTTCAGAAAAATCTATAACTTTTCTTCAAACTCATGCCAACCTAACTTTTGTGCAAGAAAAACACAAATACATAAAAACCATAAAAAGTCACATTAAGAACTCACAAAATACCTTGTTTTAGTCATCAAATGTATTGTATTTTGACAGCATATCAACACCCTCAACTTAGAATTGTTGCTTGTCCTCAAACGATGACTCGATCTACGCAGACAAAAAGAAATACATAGCAGTTATACTAATGGCATATACAGCACTCCTTTGATTCAGGTACCTAACTACTATTTTCAAAACAGGATTGCAAAGTTATTAAGCAAACAAGAACATAATGAGATACCTGGCATTCCAACTATGACATGGTAGGGAGCATCAACCATCCACAATTACTGGTATTATGCTAATCAAGTAGTGCTGATGCCCTCACTGGAAAGAAGTCTCTCATACTCACTCAAAAGCATTTAGAACTCAGGGACTGAGGAAGCGTTCTCACTCTCACAATTGAAATTCAATGCATACTAACTAACACCATAGGCTTGCCTCTGTACTTATCTTCTAGCTTGGTGATAAAGTGGACTTGGATCACTTTAGGACTTATAGGCTTGTAACATAGGTTCATGGTGCTTTGGTATGGTATTTTGGGCAAGTATTGACTAAAAGTTATCGTTGGACCATGCTTACCAACACTTTTTTCTTTCATAATCCAATCCGTTTTAATCAATCCACCCTTATTCTCCCGATTTGAATTTTTCTCGAGTGCTTTCTTTCTCTTTTTCTGTTGTACCTCGATTTCAAACTCCTTTTCGCGACTTTTTCTCAACTCAAGGCACTTTTCTTTTCTTTCTCTTCACTCAATTCATGCTTTTTCATTTCTTTCTTGATTTCCCAACTACCCACCTTATTATTATTACTTTACCATAATAAGGGTCACCCTCAACTTAGGCTTTTAGCCTCAGGTGAAGTGCACAATATCTATGCGTCAAACCAGGGCCACCAACTGCAACCACCCTCAACTTAGGCCTTTGGCGTCAATCAAGGTTCACATGTTTAAGGATAGAACAGGGCCAATATCAAGGTATTTCATCAAGTAAGGTTAAGTCAGTAGAGTGTCAAGAAAGAATGAGTACATGAGAAGGTAAAAAAATTGGAGCAAGGGATTCACTCTCTCATTTGGTGGGTCATTTATGCTAAAGGTGGTTTCACTTAAAGACCAAGGGCCTAAGATCCTTTTCATATCCACCACATCACCCAAATCAATCTTAGAGTAACAAGGCAAGTTCTGGGTCCATACAGGATGCATGAATGCAGCAAAATAAGCTCACAACACACATAGCATTGCATCGACAATCAAGTATAGACTCACAGGTCATGTTTTCAGTCTTATCTTACCTTCACAATATCAGAACAAACATTTCCATATACTCAAAAATGTATGAATGCATCACCAATCACAACCTCAAAAATTTTGAAGGTACCAAATTTTTCATCAAAACATTAAAAACACATCTAAAAACTATGTATATGTCAATAGATAACACTACTGTGAATTTATACATTATCTACACTACCTAAACATGTCGGTTTAACAGAAAAGTAAACATCCACAAGGAAAAAGAAGCACGGCAAAGAAAATCTTGAGATCAAAAATAGGGGGAGTTATGGACTCTAGGCTACTCAGACTTCACCTTAATCCATAACTTTGCACACCCCACCAAAATAGGATACTTTGTCCTCAAAGTAAAAACAAGAATGAAAAACAAATACGACAACATAGAAATATAT